>ML852097.1:13283-35849 GCA_009831015.1 Picea engelmannii
AAATTTTACCATGTTTCTTCATGTCCTCCTGAGTCTTGGATTCCCACCAAATGAGTGATGCACTATCCAATCTTAAAGAAGCAAGTTGAATCTTAGTTTCATCATCTTGAATTTTTTGTATCCTACAATACACCTCAATCTGATAAATCCAATTATCTAATTTCTCAGCATTAACTTCTCCATTGTACATTGGAAATTCAAATTTAATATCAAGCTTTAACGAAAGAATTTGTGAAGGAGTTTTACCATGTCCCTTTGGAGAATTCGTAAGAGGTCTTGAATTAGTAGAAGAAGAAGAAGAAGAAGATGGAGGTGAGGGTGGTGGAGAAGCACAATTCCCTCCATTTCCATTTGGAGTTTTATCACCACTGTCTCCCTTGTGCTTTGAAGGGTTGGAGCCTTCACCTTGAAACCTTGTATTCCTTTCCATCAAGATTTTCATCATCTCTCTCATTTCCATGACAGCCTTTCTGAGATCTTCATCTTCTATAGGAACATGTTCATGACTCTCTTCATGAGCCATACTTGGTGAGTGCCTCCTTGAAACTTGCGGTGATGATATAAGCTTCCTCCTTGAAGGATGAGAACTTGGCTCTACAAGTTGACCTTCTCCTCTTGTGAGTTTCAACCTTGTGAGAATCAGAAAACAAAACACTTGCAAATAATCAAGTCTTCAAAAACCTATGCTCTGATACCAACTTGATCTAAAAATGAAGAAGACTTGTACTCTTGAAAATATTTGCAAGTTAAATTTTATGTCTTAAAATGAAAATGGATCAACTTTGCAACACAACTTTAATAGGATTTACTCATTCAAGATTCAAATAAACAACAATAAAAATAGTGAACAGAAAACACATAACACAACAAATGATAAAGGAGTTCACCCCTCTCTTGGGCTACATCTCCTGGTCCAGCTTCCAATGGATCATTTGTATTATTTTTTCAAAGTGCTAAAAAAATGTGCTTTACAATGCTCAAAATTTCAAATAGACTACTCCAATGGCTTCAGAACATCCAAAAACCCCTAGCTGGGATTTTTCGGCACCTCGTTTGGCCAAAAATTGAAGAAGATAGGCTTCCTGGAAGTCCCCCCTTCAAACTTGTTGTATTTGCATCTACAAAATGCACCCTTGTTGGCTCAACCTAGCGCACACACATATTTAAGCATAAAAAATTAGCACCAGATGCAACCACATGAACCATGCAAACTGTAGGACAGTTATGGGTGCTCCTAGCCCCTAACCATCAAGGGCAAGGTCGTATGACCCATGCGATCGTGCGCAAGTATAAACATAGGCTCCCGTTCCACAAGCCAATGGTCAAAGGAAAAATGACGGGTTGTTTGTATAACCATTGGAACAAAACACAACCGCGTGCATGCCGAATGGTATAGCATTGGGTCATATGTTAATATAATGTGCAACCAAGGGCTGGGGCTACTCCCCAGCCCGGTCGCGCCCTAAACTATACACATATGAAAACATTTATACATATTTTTCCATATATATAACAAGGAAAAACCAGTGGCACGCTGGTTGGTGGCTCTTCCCAAGTCTCTCCCCCCTACCCAGAGGTTGCGGGGTCGACTCTGGCCAATGACATAATTTTAAACCAATAGATATATGACACGTGGTGGCCATTGACTGGGCCACCTGTCGTCATCCCATTCCCTGCAAACATGCCATGTCACATGCCAACTATCCAAATAAGTGCTTGCCATGTGTCGTACGGCCTGCCACGTCAGCATCCGTACGAACTATACAGTCAACACCCCTTTTTTTTGCCTATTTGTCATTTTGAATAGAACGTGATATATCTCGCTCCCAATGTCCGTTTGAACCCAAATGAGTTGCGTTGGGTTCATAATGATGAGGCCTACGCTCTCGTTCAATTTGAAGTGATTCTGAACACTTTGAATTTTTGAGCAAAATTTGATCCCCTAGATCAATAAATGCAACAATTCTTAAGCTTGGTACTAAGTATTTCATTGGGACAATAACTTCAAGACCATAAACCAACTTGAAGGGGGTCTACATTGTTAATTTTTTGCAAGTGGTTCTATAGGCCCAGAGTACTGTTGGTACTCTTAAATCCCAATCATCCCTATTCACGCTGCAAATATTTGTCAATGCTGTGTCCAAGATCTTGTTGAATGCTTCAACTATTCCGTTTTCTTGTGGATGGTAAGGTGTACTCTTCTTGTGGTGGAGTGAAAATTCCTCGGTCAGAGATTCGACTGTCTTATTGATGAAGTGTGTACCTTGATCACTCATAAGGATCTTAGGGCATCCAAACCTAGTTATTATGTCATCAAATATAAAACGTGTAGCTGTAGTTGCACTACAATCCTTGATTACTCTGGCTTTGGCCCATCTGGTTAAGTATTCTATCGCATTAATAATGTACCTTGCTCCTGTGCGCTTTCCTAGCGGGTTTATAGGTCCCACGAAGTCAATGGCCCACTTTTCAAATGATTGTAGGGTCATCTGTGGTGCTAATGGAATTTCATCGCTTCGAGATGGTTTTCCAATTCTTTGGCATATATCAGATGCTCTGGCATACTTTTTAGCATCTCTGTGTAATGTAGGCCACCAAAGGCTAGCTCGCAGGACCTTCTGCATAGTTTCTTTCCATGCATAATGTCTTCCTATGATGCCTTCATGAACTTCTATGAGGATCAGTGGTCTCTTTGTCTCCATAACACACCTCCTTAATATTTCATCCCGTCCCATTTTGTACATCTATCCAGCTATAAGTGAAAAGTATGTAGTACACACCACTAGATATTTCTTTTGAGGAATTGTATACGCACTTGGAGCCATTCCTATTGACAGGAACTAGACTATTTTTGTGAAGTGGTCATCAATCTTTCTAATGGCAAGCAGCTGTGCATTCAGTAATGTATCCTCCAAACTGGTGGGTTCTTCTCTATGTTTCAACCTTGATAAGTGGTCTGGGCCCTTGTTCATTCTTCTTGGCTTAAATATTATCTCAAAATCATATTCTTGAAACAACAGAAGCCATATGCATATTCGCCCCCCCAACACTGGCTTGTTGACTAGGTACTTTAGCGCAGAGTGATCAGTACACATTTTAAAGTGTCCTCCCAACAAGTAGTGGCAGAATTTTTGTAGTGCATACACCATGGCTAGTCCCTCTCTCTCTATAGTGGTGTAATTAACTTCAGCTGTGGATAGCTTCCTGTTGGAAAATGATAATGGATGATCAATGTCCCCTTCTCCTGATTGTGACAATACTGCTCCTAATGCAATAGAAGATGCATTGACTTGCACATGGAATTATTTGCTCCAATCTGGAAAACCAGAATGGGTACTGTAACCATCTTCTATTTCAGTGTGTCGAAGCTCTGTTGACATTCATCTGTCCACTCATACTGGCAGTCCTTCTTCAATAGCTTCTCTGTTGGTGCTGTAATTTGGGTATATCCTTTGATAAATTTCCTGTAATATCCAGTATGGCCCAGTGCAGTGTGTAGTTGTTTGACTAAAGCAGGGGGTGGAAAATCAACTATAATTGCAATTTTAGATGGGTCTACCAACAATCCCTTGTTGCATACAATATGACCTAATAGCACTCCAAATGGTGAGAAGAAGATGCATTTCTTCATATTCAAAGCAATTTGACACTGCCTGCATGTGTCCAACATTAGCCTTAGACATTCAATATGATTTTTCAACAAACTAAAAACAATCTAGTCATCAAAGTATGCTTCTAAAAATTTATGCAAAAATTCTTTTAATGCTTCAACCACCACCCTGGAAAAGATGGTTGGGGAATTCTTCAATCCAAATGGCATTACTATATATTGGTAGGATCCCCACTTTGTGGAAAATGTAGTCTTATGATGGTCCTCCTTGGAAATGCGGATCTGATGGTATCCCAAAAAGCCGTCTGTAAAAGAATATACTTCCTGGCCTCCCACGTTATCCAACACTTCATCTGTGAATGGTGTAGGAAAAGGGTCATGCAGACAGGCATCATTCAACTTTCTGAGGTCCACACAGATCCTAATTTCTCCTATCTTCTTGTCTTGTGCCACCATAGGGATGATCCACTCCAACTCTTCGACAGGTTCAATAATCCTTGCTTCTAGAATTTTGTCAAGCTCGATCTTCACTTTTTCCTTGTATTTCAGGTTCAGTCTGTAAGGTCTTTGCTTGACTAGCTTCACATCTGGTTTCAAAGTTATTCTCATCTCACCCATAGGCCCTTTGATTCCCTTCATATCAGTGAATGTGGTCGGGAACAAGTCCTGATATTCATGCAATAGCTCTATAATCTTGTCAATGGTAGCAACATCCCAATAATTTCCGACATTGGCAAGATTCGATGTCTCCTCTGTCCCAATATTGACTTTCTTTATTTTGATCAACTATCCTATAAATGGAAGCTCAACTCCCGGCCCTTCCACATTTCTATCGCCTTCTGTCTCAACGATGTTTACCTTCCTCAGATCATCATCTTCATCGGAATTAATGTTGTAACATCCTTGCAAATTCTGTTATGGCGCGGTCCATTCATCCTCTTCTTGCTCCAAAAGGAGGCCAGATTCCTCCTTAAATATTTTCTATCTCACAATCTGTAATGCTTGGTCTACTAAAGGAAATTCACTTTCAAACAAAAAGGTGGCTACAAAATTCTGGATCATACCTTCCCAATCTTAAGTGATGAGGCACAACTCCGATTGAAGGTACCAGTTGATATGGATCGTGTCCAGTGTGTTAATTAATATGTGCACCCATTTTTCTCGATGAATGTCACTCCATGCCTCTTCACAACTTTGCACATGGTCCTTTGGGAAACTTCGATCTTTGTACCTGACTTCACACCTTCCTACTTGTGCTGAGAATCGCGTTGTCATCAAAGTTCGACATTGTGTCTAGTCTGTGATATTTCCTTTGTGTGTCCCCCACCATCTTGCTGGTGTGACTTTCACAGCCTCATCCATTACCAACAACCTCTGTTGTGTTGGTACACCTGTCTCAAACTCTGATAAGAATTTCTATAAAGGGTTCAACCCATCAAATGTGGGTAAGTTACTCATTGTTGTACCGATCCAATGAACCTCTTTGGTTAGTCTAGCACATCTTCTGGTAGAGACTTCATACATCTGGTTCTGCCAGTTCTCCAATGCTTCTTTTGAGTCTAATGAACATGTGTTGTTTCTTCACTAGCTTAGATTCCCATCGGCTATAGGATTGATATAATCCTGCTATCTCGCTGTTAGTTTGTAGATGTTTTCCAGTTCGTATGCGTTGTATTCATCTCTGATAGGCTCTGTGTATCGAGGACCCTCATCTGGATATAAGGGTGCAATGACACTAAGGCCATCTCTTTCAAATGTCATGCACCTCTTCTTTAGATCAACAAAAGTAGAATTGTTGAAGGCCCAATCAATTCCTAATAATGCAGGATAAGGGCATCTCTCATCAACAATTTCAATTACTTAAAAATTTGCAAAGGTTCTAACTCCATCGATGTCCACAGGGACATGCTCCAATCATCCAAATGGGTTGATAGCTTCCTGATTAGCCATTCTAAGCCTGATAGGGGAATAGATCAACTTTGGTTTTCCCATCAGTGCCCAGGTTTACTTCGTCATGACACTGACCTCCGACCCTAAGTCGAGGACCACATAGTCTATATCATATTCTCCTATTTGAGAATTTAGGTGTAATTCTTTATTTTTTCTTCTCCTTTACCCAATTTGGTGCACTTCCCTATTCAGTAAGGAATCTATCTTTCCTAGTTCATACTGCTTGATTAAATATTGTAATTCTTGTACCGCTCTTTTATCTTGAATCAAATTAACACAAGTGCGCAAAAAATTCCATGAGTTTGCTTACCTCTTTTCCTTCTGTTGGTGATGAAAACTGATCAAATGCCTGAGGCATGCCATATTCTTTGATTTCTGGTTGTTTCTTTGATGAAGACCCTTGATCTCCTTTGAACTCTTTTATTTCCTCCTCAAATATTTGTCTTTCTTTCTTGGCATTGGACGTTGGGGTCTTCACTGTAGTTTTCCTGACTCCGTGGTCGTCTACAGTCTTTCCTTGGGTTTCTTTGTCTTCTCCTGTAGAAACGCCTCTGTGAGTGATAATAGGAAATATACGGTATGCTACGCAAGGTTCAACACATATTATTTTTACTTGCGTGTTTTGCTGAGGTCCTCGTCTTTCCTGAAGCTTAGCTAGAAGCAAAGGGAAGTCCTTGATGACATGCTCGAAGGAATTGAAATAACTATAGGTTGTGCAAGGGTTTTGGCAGTCCCTCACTAAATGTCCTGGTTGTGTGCAGTTGTAACATATTATTTTTCCTCAGCCTTGACCCATACCTCCTCCTCGTCCTCATCCTCTGTATCCACTGCGAGGATTGAAACTTCCTCTTCCTGGAGAATTATACTATGCATTGTTTCCTTCTTGGTGTACTTCTCCTTGGATCTTGTATATGTCTCTTGATATTTCATGCATCGGGTCAAAAGCCCTACAATCTCTATCATCATGCCCTATGGACTTACAGAATCTGCAATACAAGTTTGTGGGTGTCTGAACATACTTCTGCATATAATAGAACTCACCAGGGCGATGTTGGTTTCTACATACTTCACACCAGGGCAGGTTAACTTGCTTCAAGGGGCTCGACGCTCTTGAGGCCAAATATTCATGAAATAGGGGGCGATGTTATTTATCATGACCTTTGGATTTGCATCTTACACACCATACATCTTATCTTTTTTCCTTCCCCTTTTCCTTCGTCATATCCTCAACTTGCAGAGACAAACTAGTGAGCTGGCTCAAGATCTGGTTCAAGCCTGAGATAGATTCTTCCATAGGTGTTGATTCAAGCTTCATGGCGATCTCCAAAGATTTTTCCTGCGATGAAATCTTCTTCTACATCAGGGGAAATCTAATGTGTGGTAAAAGAGAAATGATGAACCATTCTTTGTTTTGCTCATCTGGTATCTTAAATGTTAATCGACCTGTTAGGGTCTTGAATATTTGATCGAACTCCCAAACATGTTCAACTACCTTCTATTTGATCTCCTTTAGCTCAACAATACACTGTGACTCTGACTTAGTTTTTTTAAACTATGCAACTAGCATGTTCTTTATCTCATTTAGTGGCTTAGGCTGTGGAAGTCCTTGGACAAGCTTCAGGTACCATCTCAGCACGCGATCCATCAACCTAGTGCTAAACTGGTTTCTTTTAACATCTTTACCAGTAATATTGTTAATGTTCCATACAGCCTCGCACAGGAACCATTACTGATCAGGATCTTCATATCCATCTCCTTTAAAGATAGGGAGCCTCATCTCATCTTCCATAGAGCTTCCTAGGTTTCCTGTCTAAGTATATGCTGAACTACTAGTAATAGTAGTCTACGGACTTTGGTGATTCAGAATATTCTGATTACTTAGCATTTCTGAAATAACAAAAGGATCGATATTACTTACTTCAGTGGTCTACGTAGTTCCTGATGTCTCTGGCTCGTTGGGGCAAAGTTCTTCAACTTTCTCTTCCTCTGCTTTGGTGGGTTCTAAACGCTCTTCATCTGTCATATTTGCCTCTTCTCCACTGTAGAAACCCTCGTCTCCATAGTTTTGCTTGAACAGGTTCTCAAGGTGAACCCCTTGAAATACTTTCCCACTGCACGTATGTCCAGATTTTGTTTCGCTATCGCTGTCCGAATTTTTGAACATTAGCCTTTTTGGATCCAACCAATCTACTGTATCTTCAAGATGTTCTTTTCATGAAACATCATCTTGATTCTTAGCTTTAGAAATTGTAAAATTTTTCCTCTGGGTCCTTTGAAGAAGTATCTCTCGGCTTGGCTATATGACTCTATTTTGTCGATAGAAAATTCGGTGATATACCCTCCAATGGTACTATCAAACCAGTGATATATAGCCCTTGATACAACGTTGTCAACTCTCTTAATATTCTTAATCAACTCTGATGTCCAGACCACAGGAAGTCTAGATCTGATCTCAAACTAGGTATCGACTAACCTAGCTAACCACTCGTATATCTCTTGATGGATTCCTCCAAAGAATATCTCATGAATATCAGTGAAGATGTGTCTCTACAACCAACCTTTAGTACTTAGCTTAAGGTTCTTGTTTTTGGCTTCAACGAAGTCCCTCTCTTGATCCTTTATCCACTTTTGAATCTCTATCTTCGATGGGAACCACCTTGACATTCCCTTACACAAATTCCTATCCCAGAAACAGAACCATTTGTTGGCACAAGGGTAGACCCGAGGTTCATTCCAAGAGCGCACCAACAAGCCCTAGATACTGGCCCTTTCGGCAACACTTGCAAAGAAGATGCAGTCTCACCCAAAGCAGCTTAAGAGGGGGGTTGTAGGATAGGGATGTCTACAACCAGGGGAATATCAAGTGGATCTATCTCAACAACAATACATCATTCATATATCACTTATAATCTAGGTCTATCCTATGCAACTATAGATATGATATAACATAAGACTGCAAACAAAAATATAACAATGACAGAGATCCGAGCATCAATCACACATAGAAAAAAAAATATACGTGGTTCACCCTCTCTCTAGGGCTACATCAATAGAACCGTGCTTATGATTTATTAAGGCAAAGCATACAGTTCTTATCTGCACTCTCAACTAGTAGATCTTCTTTCTTCTCTGCATGACTTGACTTTTGCACACAGCTGGAGATCCCAGAATACAATCTTCTTCCTTCACAATAGGGATATAACAACAATATCATACCAATACTCAATGACCAATAAAAACCACATCAACAACAATAATAATAATAATCCCACCCAGGTGCTCTTGACCTTTATTTATACATTACAATCCCTCACTCGCAACCTTAGTTTGAAACCTAGGTGCAAAAAACCTAGATACCAAAACCCTAGGTGTCTAAAACCCTAGGTTAACTTGAACTGCTTTTTCCAGACTTCGCCAACCTGTCTTTCCTTCTTCATCGCGTGGTGTTCCAAAGCATCCAATGATGAATTTCTTTGCTTTCTGAGTTGTCGATGATCCTTCTTCCTTGTTGATCTGTCATCCCCGATCTTCTCATCCAACGACTTGATTTTCCGCACTTCGCTCCATCTTTCCTGCTCTTTTTCTCACTTCGACTTAGTGACAATTACTGTGTCTTCTGCAAAGATCTATTTTTACCTTTCCTTCCTTATTCTTTGCTTCCTTTCATAACCAAGGGCCAACAACTACTAAGTAACAATAGCCCACTTTTGGCAGCCCTCATGGGTTTTATACCCTATTTCTAGTTGTGCACTAGTCTTCGCACCTTCCCTGTTGTTTCTCTACCCATAGCATGACAAGTGTTCACATTAATGGTGATTTATTTCCAAATCCGTTGTTGGATTCCCGCCATGTACTGTCCCTCTATCCTTCATATTGATGAGTTTTTTCTTTTACTCCCTTTCATTATGAGGGCTTTATGACTTGGATTTATGGTGGATTTATGTCTAGTTATAATGAAAATTTAAGGACTTGTCCTTATCCGCCTGTAAATATCACTTCTTCCCTTTTCGTACTGACAAATATCTCATCGTGTGGGACAGTGTAATCACTACTACATACTTTACCATTTTTTCATCAGATTTCATTGGTTGGTGTAGTTTCCCCTACCTGTGTGGTTTTCATTGTCATTTTGTGTGTGCCCTTTCTTATTCTTCTTATTCTTATTTTTTTCTTGAGCGGTTCTTCCTATTGAGAAGATTGTTGTCCCTCTTGATATAGTTTTATCCGACTGTCGTTCACCCTTCCTTTCAGTGCTACTCGATTAAGTGTTTCCAACTACGCAACACCTACCTCTGCATCTCCTAGATCACGTATGGTCCTAACTAGTGTATGTAAAACTTCCCTGGGTGTTGCATAAAATTGCTATCATATAGTATTACCAAGTCGCCTACTTTGAATTTTTTAAACTTAATGTGTCTATCATGCCATGCATTTTCCCTTTCCTTTTGCACATGTTGGTGATACCCTATGGAAAATCAATCCTCCTCAAAATGTACCAGTTGTGATAGTCATTCTTGTATTGCGCCTGAATCCGAAAGATCTGTGATAGCTGCAACACATAGACTTGTTACAATAAACTCCATCAACATTACTACCTACTATCTATATACCAACCTGAAAGGTTTTTTCCTTGTCAACTTATTGTTGGTTTTCTTGTATGCCCATAATATCATGGGGATTCTTAAGTCCCAGTCATCTCTTCCCACATTGCAGATTCTTGTTATTGCATTCTCTAGGACTTTGTTGAATGCTTCCACTGTGCCATTAGCCTATGGGTGGTATGACGTACTCTTCTAGTGGTGGATTTGGAATTCTTTGGTCAAAGATACTATGGTATTATTTATGAAGTGCATCCCTTGATCACTCATCCATGTTCTTGGACATCCAAATGGAGTTACCATGTTCTAGAACAAAAAGTGCGTAGCAGTTTTTGTGCTGTATCCATAATTGGCATGGATTCTGCCTATTGAGTTAGATATTTTGTTGCTATAATGATGCAACTAGCCTTTGATATTCTTGCTGGTGGGTTGATTGGTCCAATGAAGTCGATATCCCACTTATCAAAATCCTGTAATATAACTTATGGATTCAATGGCATCTCATCTGTTTTGGAGGGTTTTTCGACCCTTTGACAAACATCACATGTTTGAAAATATTCCTCTGAATCCTTGTGGAGTGTATGCCACCATATTCCTACACATAAGAGCTTTTGCGTAGTGGATTTATGTGCATGGTGTCCTCCTATTATCCCATCATGCGCTTCTACCAATATATTTGGTATTTCATGTTCGATGACACAATGTCGTAGTATTCCATCCGCACCCAGTTTATATCAACTTCCTACAATTAATTGGTAGTCCAAAGCCTTTAATAACAATTTATTTTTCTACGTGACCGTCATGTTTGAGGGGGCCATCCCTATACTTAAGATTTGTAAAATGTCTATAAAATAATCATCCACCATCTAAACTGAAAATAGTTATGCATGTGGCAATCTATCATCCAGGTTTCTTTCCTCTTCTCCTGAGAGTATGCACGACAAGTGATATGTTGTTGCATTGATTTTACCTATTTTTACTACTACTTCGAAGTCATACTCTTGAAACAATAGGAGCCATCTACAAATCCCTCCCCCCCAACACTATCTTGTTGACAAAATATCTCAATGCAAAATGATCTATGTATATCTTAAAGTGTGAGCCTAATAACTAGTGTCTGAAATTTTGCAATGCATAGACCATATCCAATCCCTCAAGTTATGTTGTGGTATAGTTTTTCTTTGTTGTTGATATTTTCCTAATTGCAAAAACAATTGGGTGATCTATCTCTCCATCCCCTCGCTGTGATAATATTGCACCCAATTCTATTGATGATGCATCCACATGTACATGGAATTCCTTTTTCCAGTTAGGGAAAACTAAGATCAGTGCAGTTACTAGCTCTTGTTTCAATGTGTCTAGTCCTTTCTGACAGTCATTGTTCCACTGGAACTTTGCTTCTTTTTTCAATAGTTTCTCCATTGGTGTCGTAATATGTGTGTATCCTTTGATAAATTTCCTATAATATCTTTTGTGAATCAATGTTGTGCACAACTGTTTGACTGATGTGGGTGGTTGTAAGTCCATAATAACCGAAATATTTACAGAATCCACTATTAGACCTTGTTTGCATACCAAGTGTCCCAATAATATTCCAAATGATGCACAAAAAATACACTTCTTTATGTTTAAGGATATTTTATGTTGTCAACACTTATCCAACATAATTCTTAGCAATTCGACATGATGTCGTAATAGGTTGAATACAGTCCAGTCATCCAAGTAGACTTCAAGAAACTTATGAATAAACTCCTTAAACACTACGATAACGACTCTTGAAAATACCGCAAGTGCGTGCTTTAATCCAAATGAAATTATTACGTATTGGAAACTTCCCCATTCTGTCATGAATGTAGTCTTATGTCTCTCTTCTGAGGCAATTATTAACTGATGGTATCCTGAGAAACTCTCTGTGAAGGAATAGGCTTATTTTTCGCCTACGTTTTCAAGTAATTCATCTGCAAGTGGGGTAGGGAATGGATCATGTAGGCACGCGTAATTCAATTTCCTCATGTCAACAAAGATTATTATACCCCCTATTTTCTTATCTTGCACTACCACAAGACTTATCCATTCTGACTCCTCAATCAATTTGATGACTCCTGCCTTTAGCACATGGTCTATTTTCTCCTTTACTTTTTCTTTATATCTTGGATTCAACCTGTAGGGTCTCTATTTCACTGGTTTAGTGCCTGGCTTCAATGGGATCCTCATCTCCCTTAGCTCGACCATTATCCCTTTCATATCTCAGAATGTAGCAGGGAATAGGTCTTGGTATTCGTGTAGTAGATCTGCTATTTTTTATATGGTTTTCTCATCCCGGTAGTCTCCTATCAGTGAAAATTTATGGCATTCTTCTATCCCAATATTAACATTTCGTGTCTTGACTGGTTGCATGTATGTTGTATATTCCATCTCTAGGACCTCTATTGTTCATTCCCCTTCTGTTTCCAATACTTAGATGTTATGGGGGTCTTCACAATCCCGATTCTCCTGTGTCACATTGTAACATTCCAATAGCTCGTGAACCATCATAGAGGTGTTATGTGTGCCACATACATGTATTACTTCCATTGATTCTTCCTCGGTAAATATTTTCTATTTAATCAATTGTAGTGCTCTACTTATTAGGGGAGACACATTCTAAAAGGTAAATGTTGCCTAAAACCTTTGATTTATCTAATCCCATTATGTTGTATCTATGCACATCTCCAATTCTAGGTACCAGTTATTTGGGATGGTATCCAGGGTATGCATGAACCTGTGTGTCCATTCTTTCTTTGGGACCAATTTCCATGATTTTTCACACTACGCAACATGATCTTCTCGGTTTCCTTCCGCAATATACTTCTGAGTCATGTATTCCTATTAGTATTGAATCTCACCTAGATTGTTTCCAATCTTCTATGTTCTCTTTGTGTGTCGCCCACCATATTTCTATGGTAGCTTTCAATACAATGTCCAGTGCTAGTATCTTATGTTTCTTTGATACCCGTGCTTCAAATATATGTACAATTTTTTTTATATATGTCAACCATCATACTTAGGTGGGTTGCATAATTCATTTCCAATCCAGTGTACTGATTTGGTCATGCATGCACATCATTGTGTTGAGACTTCATGCATCCTCTACTACCAGTTTTCCATATATGCTTCTGAGTTTGATATAAATGAACTCCTTGTTCTTCAAATCAGGGCTCTATCTATGGTGGGGTTAACTTAGTTTTCCATCATCATATTCATGTTGTACAGGTTATCAATTCATCGCCCTTTGCTGGTTCTATGTACCTCCTTCCTTCTTCTGGGTCTAATGGCGCAGTAAATTTTAGTTCACCTACTTCAAATATCATCTATCTCCTCTTCAAATTGAGAATTTCTTGGTTATCGAAGTCCCATTCTAGCCCCATTAATGCTAGGCATGACCGAATTTCATCCACAATCTTGATAACTTAAAAATATACGATGTTTCACACTCCATCTATATTCATTGGTATTCCTGTTAATTTGCCAATAGGTACTATTTTGTACTGATTTTATAGTCTCAATTGAATGGGTGACCATACTAAATTGGGATTCCCCATCATTTCCCAGGTTTTCTTAGGTAGCATGTTCACATTATACCCTAATTCTAAGATCACATTGTTTATGTCATATTCTCCAATCTATTCACTGAACCTGAATTCTCCATTGGTTCTTTTCTTGTGCAATAGTTTGTTCACTACATTGTTTTCAATAGGGTTGTATTTACTTGAGTGAAATGATTGAGCATAGAGAATAATGTATGAAATTATTTTTCATCTTCGACCGGCTCTAGGAAAAATTTCAAAAATTTTCCTAAGGTACTCACCTTCTCCAGTGATCCTTTGGTCATGGCATGGTCCTCAATGGGGATCCTATAAACCATATATGGTATAAAATATCTTGATGCTTCCCACTCTTGTCGCAATAGTTCCTCCCTAGTCCTTTTATAAGTTTCTTTTTTGTCTCCTGTGTTGAATGTTGGCACAGGTACTGATGAGTTCTTTACCCATTACTCATCCTGTTTCCCTCCATTGGTTTCATATGTCCCTGTTTTGGTTCCTTCGTGTGTAAGGAATACTAGTTTGTGTCCTTTGTCCCTTATCTCACATGATATATTTTGAATGTTCGGGTTCTGGTTTTGAGTACCTCTACCATTCCTTTTTTCTAGCAATTGTGGACAATGTTCTGTTGCATGTTCTAATTCCTGACAATAAATGTATGTTGCTCATTGATTCTGGAAATCTCGTGCTAGGTGTCCTGGTTGGTTACAATTATAGCATATTATGGGGCCTCTTCCTCCTCTTCCGAAGGTTGATTTACCTATACCCATATTGAATCCTCTATGGTTTCCTTTATTAAATCCTCTTAGATTATTATACTTCCCTCATCCTTCTATTGCAACATTCTCTTCCTAAAATATGTACATGTATGATGTGCACTCCCTCATTGGATTGAATGCACAACAATCCTTGTCTTTATGTACCACTGATTTGAAAAAAATACAGAATAAGATTCTTGGGGTACTCTGATATTTCTGTAATAACTAGAACTCATGGGGTTTATGTCCCCATTTCTTTCATATCTTGCAATATCCTCCTCTTGGTAGTGGGTTTGGTTCTCCAGCTACTAAGTACTATGCAAAGGATGTACATTCATATTTGTGGTGACCTTCAGTCCTTCACTGGGTGCGCAAGACTTGTTCCTGTTTCTCTTCCCTTTCATGATTTCTGCCAATTGAATTGTTAATGCAGCTAGTTGGTTTTGAATCTGCACCATTGTACTGTTGTCTCCAACCAGAGAGGCTTCCAACTTCATAGAAATTTCCAATTCTTATGACTGAATTGTAACCTTTTTCTATATTAAAGGACTACATATGTGAGGTAGCAAGCCTGCAATGAACCACTCTCTATGTTGTTGATCGGGTATTTGGAATGTTAATCTCCCCATCACATCTTTAAATCTTTTATCGAACTCCCATACTGACTTAGTCTATATCTGTTTGATCTCCTTGAGATCCATAACATACTGCGACTTAGACTTTGGTTTCTTGAATTCTTTTAATAATTCTTATGTGATCTCTGATAATGTCCTTGTTTGACCTAATGGTGTGGTGCCTTGAAGCTTCATGTACTAGAATAGTGCATTCCCTCTAAAGGTCGTTGCCAATTGTGCGACCTTTGCACCATCATAGTGGACATCCTTTGCAGTCAAAATGGTTTCACATACAAAAAAATGTTGTTGTAGGTTCTCGAATCAAATTCCTTTGAACTCTGATAATTTTAGTGTGATATATACTCTTTCCATCTCGCTGGGTGTAGGAACTCGTCCCAGTGATACTGCTTGATAATGATTAACTGTACTACTAAAATTTCTCTATTTATTGCTTGTCTGACCTCCTCTACTAATTAAAATCATTCAAGAGAGACATTCAAACGGTGTCTCATATTCAGGTGACACACATGAGGTTGTTGTTTCAACCTAGACCTCGAATCAAGAAGAAATTACTTGTTCTTCTATAACTAGAATGAATTGGATATCTTCTTCTTCTTCTTTTGTCTGCTATACTTGTGTGATACAGATAATTTCATGATGTTCCAGGCACTCACTATGTTTCTCTCTCTCTTCCTCTTTCCCTTCCTCTTTCTCCTGCATTCTCAATCTTCTTTTCCTTCGTCCATTTTTCCTACCCTCAGGTCATCTCCTCACCAACAACCCCATTCCGTTTTTTAGGTGCAAAATTATTTATCTATCTGATTCCATCGTCATAACTTCCTTGTCACATAGTAGCATCTTTATCCCGATAGCTAACAATTTTATGAATCTTCCTCATGGGTCGTTAAAGAAGTCTCTTTCTGTGATATTGTAATCCTGGGTACAGTCTATGGAAAATTCTGTTATGTATCTTGCAAATATACTATCCAACCAAAATTCCATTGCACAGGACATCCTGTTGTCTATTGAGTCCAGTTGTATCACTATCTTAGGAGTTGTTGTGAGTGGGAAATCTTGCTTATGGAATTAGAATTTAAGGGCTCTAATCATGCATTCATAAAATGACCATTTAAAGGCCTCTACTTTTTCCTATTCTTCCAACACAAAACCCCACATTCATGCAATACAAAGGTGCAAACAAGATTAGGTAACTCTACCTTAAATCCTTTGTTTGATGTCGATCCCTTCGCTTTCACTCGCTCCTTGACTGCAAGCCTTCTCCCAAAGATGACCTGCATTCACACATGAAAAAACAGAGAGCTGCAAACATGCATTTCATATACTAATTGCTGGGTTAGATGTGACAATATTATTAAATAAATACAGAATTTGATCACATGATATGGTGGGACGAAAAATGTATTCCTTTCTGTATTAATATTCACAAGAGTAAACTTTACAATATGTGGCCGACACTGCTCCTCGAACCTAGTCCTGGGATCCTCTTCACAATGCACCAACTACTCAACCTCACTATACAATTGCAGAAAATTGGGGCAAAGGGGGGAAAAGGGGGGATAAATTTGGGCAGAGTTTCTATACACTTCTTCTTATTTTTTTTTAAATGGGACCCCTACCCCTTATTTTATAGGTAGTTATCTGGTTGAATGATGGGCCATAGGTAGTCAAACAGTTTTAGCAATTTCCTGAAACTTTGTTTCCCATCTGAAACTTTCCATTTTTCATTCTTTTGTCAGTATACATGGGTTGTATAAGGCCAACAAGCATATGGATGTATGCATACATGGGCTGTAGAAGGCCAAGGCGCATGTGGCTCAAAAAAGAGGGATTTTTAGAAGAGCTTGGCTCAAGAAATTTGAAAATAGTAGGGCCTGAGGCCAAGTATGCAGGCTGGGTGAAAATTAGGTTTATAACAGATGCCCCCTAAAGTGTGAGGTCAAAATAGAATCTGATGGCCGAAATACTTTACCAATATTTATCAACGTGCCAAGTGAGTGAGCCTAACGACCATTATTCGAGAGATGCCATATGAAAAATAACACTTTGTCTCTCTGAGGCAGGCATACCTATGCTCATGATTTAAAAACTAAAATCATGGCTGCTAATCAAATACACTACAGATCCATGTCATATAACTATATAAAGTGTAGCTGGGAGCAATACACATCGGATCTACATCTCAAAATCAAAAGATATGCATGTATAGTATCCATATTCAAGAAGATAAGTGTTGTCTGATGGGTGGAGATGATTCTTTTAGAGCTCGAGCAACAACTTCAAGATATTCAAAAATTAGGTAAGAGTGTATTGCGAGTATACGAATTCACTACCCAAAGGTATTCGAAAGATCATCGTGAATAGATAAGAGTACTCGGTGATCAAGAAAAGAACTTCATTGATTTTGAACAAGGATTTGATTGATATTTTAGGATAGCCGGGCATGAGGACAAGAGAAAAAATGCAGAAAGGATGACATGAGCTTGGTAAAACTTCCCTTGGACAGTAGCACAACAAATGATGATACTCAGGCATCATGATATTGACATAAGTTGATGATGCAGGAGGCAACGCCAACTCTCCATATGTTCAGAGGAAGAGCCAAATGGAGGAGGACATAGTTCTATGAGAACAACTTCCTAAGGTCATACTATATCCCATATCTTTGACGAACAAACAAAAATATGTGCCTTGTCCAAGGGCGACTCATTGTGCTACCAATAAAAAGACAATACTTTTCCCTTCCTCTTTTTGGGGTATATTTGATTTTTTTTTGTCTTTTTTCAATATTTTTGAAAAGATTTGAAAAAAGAATAAAATAATTTTATGTTACAACGGAGGGACGAGTGTTGCTAAGATACTAGTTTCAGGTGCAAGGAACACACTGATGCTCAGAGAAAGGGGACATATGCAAAAAGGGGACACTTAGAAAAAACTTCTATGGGCCAAAGGTGTCAAGACACAGAGGCAAAGTGCTACAGGGCTTGCGTATAAGGCATGCTTTAGATGGTTCAGTTGAGAGAAACATGGATCTGGTCATTAGGTCAAAGACTCGGGTATGTGAATGCGGTTAATAAAACACACAATGGTAACATTCTTTGATGTAAGTTTAACGAGACCAGAGAAGGTAAGCTCGATCGGTTTTCCATTTTTAGGGAGTCTGAAAAAGCGTAAAAGAAGACTCCACTAGGGTACCTTTTTCGAAAATAGTCTAGTCGGTTCAAAAAACGGGTAAACTAGAATAGAAAAGACGACTATTCAAAATCATTTTAACGAGTGTGACAAAGAAAAGATCACTCGACAATGTTTTCATTTTTAGGGAGTCTGAAAAGAGATTAACTATGGACTCCATAAAGGTTGTTCTTCTTGGCCATTTTAACGAGTGTGAAGAAACAAGGTCACTCGACGCTATTTTCAATTTTAGGAAGTCTGAAAAGAGATTAACTATTGACTCTGTGGGGGTGCCTTTTCATAAATTTAGTCGCTCAGGCCCAAAACAAAGGGGTAAAATTATCCTTGAGGATACTCTTCTAGAGAACTGAAGTTCCTAGAGCATACCTTTGTTTGTATAGTTGACCATCCAGACCAAAAAAGGGGTAAACTACCGTTGGACAGATGTGCCTTCAAATTTCAGTTTAACGAGCTTGAAAGACTACAAGATCGCTCAGTAATATTTTTATGTTTTAAAGGGTCTAAAAAGGGCTTAAAATAAGACTCCTTGTGTTTTGGGAGCTACGACTTATGTATGAAACTGGTTCAGGTAGAGCCCACTACCAGGCTTAGACCAAGAGTCTCTTCGATAGTCAACTTGGAAAGTCTCCCAAAAGGGAAGAAAACACAAACCATGGTGTAAGTCCTCCCTCGGTATAGAAACTGTAGTCATGGCTTCAAGGATAGCTTTGTCTGAAGGCAATTGAAAATATGAGAAATCACACAAATGAGGGTTGACAGTCCCAAAGGGTGAATTAACCCGACTATACTCCATATGACGATGGAGGCTTTGGGTAGGACTGACAGAGTCTATCAATGAAGAATCACAAGCACAAGGGCTTGAGAATCTACAAACAATGAGATCAGACTCAGAAGGACACTCAAGGTCACTTGGACCTAGAGGGGGAAACAAGGGCTCCTATGCCCCCATTGGATAAACCAATGGATCAATTGCTGAGACCAAGTCTTGAGAGGGAAAACATGACTTCATAAGTTCCTGCTCAGAGGCAATTGAACATTGAGGATAAGATGCCACATAAGTAACCTGTGGCGAGGTAGAGTCTACAAGAACACTAGGAACATGTAAAGGGGTATTATGAAATAACGATGAATTAGGATGGTGATTAGCAGATGCCAGATGGTCGATAGTGACAATTCTTCCATTGTGAGGGAAATGCATCACCTGGAAGAGCATAGACACCACAACATTCATATAATATACATAATCATGCCCGAGAATCATATTGAAATCTAACGGGCCTTGCACCACTATAACATCAACAAGGACAATCTTCCCACCTAACGAGTTAGGTAACTACGGAAGAACCCCCAAATATTCACTAGGATGTCTGTCAAAAGACAACATCTCATGTGAAGCAGACATAAGCTCGGGATATCCCAAGACTTTCCAAACCGAGGAGGATAAAATACTTGTAGAGGCTCCTTCATCCAAAATACAATGATAAATGTTTGTCAAATTAACTTCAACCCTTATTTGAAAAAGTGTAGAAGAAGGAAGACGAGGCTCAACAAGATCATTCCAATCCAATAAAACCATCCTAGGGCTTGGAGGGGGTGTTCTTGTAATGAGCAGAATGCCCCCTTGTTTTGAAAGTATTGAGTTGGAAACGCTAAAAACATAGTCGGTAGACACATCACTCCCCAAAAGAAGAGTGGGATAATCCGATTACTACATCGGCATGACCACTTTTTCAACCAATGGATGAATAGGTTGTGGGACTACATGGTCTAAAGGCACCTCACCCCCAAAAAGAGGAGTGGGATCAGTTGATGACTGCATCGACATGACCACATTCGCAACCAATGGCTGAATAGGCTGCAAGACTACATGGTATAAAGCTACCTCACTCCTAGAAGAGGAGTGGGATCAGTCGATGACTGCATCGACATGACCACTTTTGCAACCAATGGATGAATAGGTTGTGAGACTACATGGTCTAAAGGTACCTCACCCCCAAGATGAGGAGTGGGATTAGCCGATGACTGCATCGGCATGACCACTTTTGCAACCAAAGGCTGAATAGACTGTGAGGAAACCTTAGAAGAATCAGAATCAGAAGAGCTTGCAGACAAGGACCACAATCTTTGTACCACTGGAATGCCAGGGCACAAATGAGTAAGGTGATCTCCCTTGCAAAGATTACAAGGGAACTTAGGCTTACGTCCTATCCGTCTAGGTTTCTCAACAGAATCAATGCCCCCAACATGGATGGTTTCACATCTCCAACATGACTTACAGAGGTCGGTGATGGGACGATAACATGACTCGCAGAGGCTACAGACCTATTACTAGTATGACTAACACGGACTCGACTTTTCCCCCCAGCATGACTTACAGAGTGTGGGTGCTTGCCCCCAACGTGACTTGTAGAGGCTGGGTGTTGGTATTCAACATGACTTGCAGAGGTTGTCGACCTATCTCCAACATGACTCGCAGAGGTTGGTGATTTCTTCTACCTATTCTTCCTCCTATTTCGTTTAGACTTCCGGTTACTAGTAACTGTACTTTCACCAGAGGTGGAAGGAGGAGGAGGAGACTTTGCTAATGAAGGAACGTCAACATTATGCCCATGACAAAAATATCTTAACTGGAAATCATCAAGAGAATTTGGGACATTTGGAATGGTACCCAACCAAACCAGTAATCCCACATTCAACCCAGGAATGTACAAAGTGGCCATCAAAGGGACACCAACGTTTTTGAAGAAGGGAAAAACACAAGAATCCCCTTGTGAAAGGGCTCCTTGGCTGGTATCGTCGAGACCTTTAGCCATGAAGATCTTATGCACAGGTTATCCCCTTGAAGGATCATTCAAGTATGTAAAATTCTAACACACTGACTCTGAAGAAACAGTGTTATCAAAACAATGCTTATAAAGAGGCGGCTCCACGTTTCTAAGCGAAAGACTAAAAAGTCCTGATGACCAGCGGAGTGGGTGGTCTACCACCCTAGGTCAAAGACCCAGAGTAATGACTGACTAACTCACTATGGAAAACTAGGGAGTACAAAGCACACACTAAAAGTTCCTAATGGAAAATCAAGCAAACGACTAACTAGTTGGAAGAATAGTTACACCAACCAACACTAGAGAAACTTACCAATGGAAGTGAAACTCGAATACAGAAGCACCCTCTGGGTATACTCTACAAAGCGTGGCCCAATGTCTTCACTAGGTACTATGGTATACCCCTTCGATCACCTGTGTAAGTCACTAAAATAAAGGCAACTAGGTTGCTAGCTCGTGAACAATCACCAGGCGGGTACAATCAACAGTCGGGTGGATCGTAATGAGTAGGGTATCAATCCCGAAACCTATTAAGGGTATTGAAAGCAAGTGTTTTAGAAGATGACTGAGGACCTCAAATGGATTCGAGACCCATGAATCTTCATGGAAAATTTGATCAATGGAATCCCAAGACAAGTCCTCTATGTGCATTCCCCACTACACTTGGTCTGGCTTTAGAGGGGTTATCTCTGCTACCTTTCCGCACATGACCTCATGCTTAGCCCCTGGGTTAGAGGGGGGTCCTAGATAATTTCCACATTACTGAACTTATATGCTCCTTAGCACAGACTCGTATGTTTGTTTTATAGCCTTGAAGAGTTTCCTCTCCAACCTAAATCAAGGCTCTATCCTAATCTAGTTGATGGACCCTACAAATTAGCGTTTTTTTTTACTGGCTTGATTTACTCAAAATGGGTACAGTAGTGCAACTGATGTTGTTAAGACTCTTGCAGATAAAAGAAATGATAAGAACACTACCAAAGAACGATTGTCTTTCTTGTTTTTCTTTTTAAATGCTTTTAAGATGAGAAGAAAACACAACACTATGCTAATTTCTTTTTCTTTTTCAAATAAAAATGCAAAGAAAATGCCAAGAAAGAAAGAGATCTAACAACCTAAGTTTTTTTTTTATATTTTCTTCCAATTAAAGAAAAAATAACAAAATATTCTAAAAGAGATTGATGAATGCAACTCATTTTTCTTAAAATTTCAAGCTAAAAATAAGTTAAAAAATCTAGAAAACATAAGAAATATTTGTAATGAAAAAGAAATCTATGCTAGATTCCAACCTAGGATAAAACTGCTATGAAAGAGACCATAATCAGATAAGAAAAAACCTGGGAAGTGAAACTTGACAGGGAAGAGGATGACTGCCTCCTCAAAATTTTCTAAAGAGACACGTGTTTGTCACTTCAACAAC
>ML852099.1:4756-19977 GCA_009831015.1 Picea engelmannii
CAATTTCAATTAGGTCGTAAATAAGTATGATTTTCACGTTTAGGAAAAAACATTTTTTTTATGTAGTATCACTTTTTTATTTAGGTGTTGATTTTAAGGTTTTTCTGAGCTACTGTCTGAGTTTCGAAGGCCATGTTCGCAAAATGTTGTAATTTTGACCATGTTTAAAAAAATGGTGCTACCGGTAGAACCACTTTTTTATTTGGGGATTGATTTTCATGTTTTTAACGCAAAAATATGGGTTTTAAGGGCCAGAGTTCTCGTTTTGAGGTCACAGTTCTCGTTAAGTCAGTAACTATGTCAGGATAGATTTAATGTGCATGTTCACTCTAAGAGAAGTTGTCTATGATCCATGGCCTATTGTAATGTTGGTTTTCAGAGTGAGTAACAATACACATAGTTTGTGTATAGTTCACCCATTTTTAATTTCTCGTCATCATAATAAAAATCCCATTTAAACATTAATATCTATAATTTAATGCATTATGTTCTTTGGGTTATTTTTCTATGAGTTACAGTGATATATACACTCTCCATTGAGGTATATTTTCATCCTTTAACACCCGTTCACGTAATTTATTGTTGGTTCGGTGTTTTATTTTTCCCACTTGATGTACACATCATTTTTTTCTCACTAGACATTTTATCCTTTGTCAGGTCATGTTGTTTAATACTTGGGAGAATTCATAGATGCTTGGGATAATTTAGAAACCCCGATATATTTTTATCTGATGTCATGTGCCTAAAATCACCCCTGGTCATTTTTATCTCATGACAAGTGCCTAAAATCTCCCTGGGAATTTTTCTCCATTGTCGAATGACTAAATTTGTCCACTGAGCATATTTCCTCATTGTTTGGTTGTGTAAAAGATTTTTTGGTTAGCTCGCATGAGTTTAGAGGGAGTTTTGGGTTTTTAAATAGTCGAGTTGCTTAACAATATGATGCAGACCCCCCTTCTCTCCTCAGGGATTCTTGACCTCTCGGTCAAGGATCGTTAGTTATACTCGAGCTAGATCATCTCCTCGGAACCTTGCTAGTCTCAAACTCAATAAACCATATGCCTTGTTATCACCTTTAGGGTTTTCATAGCCACGATCTAATCATTACCAAATTCTCCATCGATTGACGCTTCACAGAAATTGTAGGTTGCCAACGTACTCATTCTTTATCGGAGAGCCTTGTCCCCGCAATCGACAAAGTACTCGCCCAACCTCCTTTAAATAGTGGTCGTTGATCCCCTGCCTCGACAAGATCCACGGTCCTAGAAAATTGCGGGTTGCGAACTAGCACGCTCGCTAAATTTTCCTCCACTCCCCGTAATGATTCCTCACCATCGATTATACATTCGCATATCGATGGTCAAGATCCACTTCGGGACTCCGCAGTTCGGAAGCCTCAACTTTCCCCACACTCACTTCCTCCCAGAGTGCTTTCACCCAGAGTTCATGATTCTTTGACACACATCTCCTGTAGATCAATGACTATGGTTAACTCTGGCTCTTTGGGCTTCGGGAGTTTCAAACTCTTTGCACTTACTTCCTCTTTAGGTACTTCCACCTAAAGTACAAGATCTTTTGACATGTGTCCCTCTAGATCCGATGGCCACTATCCACTTTGACTCTTTGGGCTTCAGGATTTTCAACCTCCTTCGCACTGACTCCTCCTGGAGTGATTTCTCCTGAAGACGACAGATTCTCACCATGTGTCCTCTGCAATGGATAGTTGTGATCTGCTTTGTCCTTCAGGACTTCAGGGGTTTGTCACCCTCCGCACTTGGAATCCTTTGAAGTGAATTTTTCCAGAGTATCATATCTATCGACACGTATCTCCTTGCAACCAATGGCCTAGATATACTTTGGCCTTCATCTCTTCGACAATTTCTCTTTTTCCTTATCCACAAAACTTTTGAAGTACTGTTTCTCTAGAGTTATGGATCTTCCTCCACCTGTCCCTCTAGACTAGTGATGGTCCCTAGCCTCTTTGGGACTTCGAAGAATACTCGCTCCTATGTGCACACAGAGACTTAAAACTCGCGCGCCTTACCCAGATCCAACAATCTAGAATGATCCCACTCCCTCCTGGATGGATCTTAGTCGATGGTTGGTGAAACCTTCAGAGATTTACTCCCTTTGAATATTTCTCGCTGTTGTATTTCCTGAGATTTATCTCTTGGACCCTTTGACTCCTTAGAGGGTTACTTCAACGCTTAGTTGAAATTCAATTATGTGCACTCCTTGCAGTAGACTCTTATGCAACACTTAGCTTTTTTTGGGAGAATTTGCACACCTTGCAACAGTCCCTTTGCACTCCTTGCAAATGAAATTTTCGCTATCTCTTCAAGTTTGATGAGTCGAAGAAGACTTTGTCAATGCACTCCTTGCAGACTGTCCTTTCATGAACTTAACGAAGAGAACCAATCGAAACTTACTCAAACACTTCACAGTTTCATATACTCAACAACATGACTTATTCATTCATGAAAACAAAATAACAGGGAATTTTAAAAATAGTGACACCATGCATTTGGATTAATTTTCCTCTGTTATATTCATTCAAATGTAAATGGCTATAGTTATGATAAAACAACAACTAAAAATTCAACAACAACTAAATTTCAGCAATCTCCTACTAATTTGCAACAGCCTCATTCGGGGATACAAAACTGTTATAAAAACAGGATCGTGGAGCAATAAAATAAAACAAATGTGGAAACAAAACACAGAAGATACATAATACAATAGAGACACAGATTTACATGGTTCATCCAGTGTGGGCTACATCCACCAGAGAAATTGCCAGGTCTTTCCTTTATTATTATCCAGCAAATGAAGGGATACAACCTACAACAAACCCGTTGTAACTTCCTCTTCTTTCTCTCACAGTCTCCTATCTCATAATACAATATTCACCATAATGCATAGCCGCAATACATTTCCCTCATAACAGAGGGTTTCCTTCTAGGGAAAAAAACCCTAACATAATTTCTACCTTTAGATCTGCGACCTTATAATGAACGGTCCATATTTACAATTAAATTACAATATACATTTACAAGGAAATTTTTTCTTCCGGAGCTTCGCCCCCGAACCCCCACCGGGGGCCCTCTTTCCCTCGAACCCCACAGAGGGGGTAACCCCCTCTGCACTCCCCTGTGTGGAAGAGTGTACATACTTCTGGGGTGTAAATACTGCATGGGGTATAAACATGGCTGAAAAATAAAATACCTCTTCATCAGGAAGATAATCAAGCTCCACAACCAACAAAAAACAAAAACCTCTATTTATCCTAGAGGGATCCTAGGTTTCCCCCCTGACTACTCATCTATGTGAGAAAAAAATCTATCTACTACTTAATTTATTTTACATTAAAATCTAGGAGTGAAACTCCCATATCACTCATGATCATTTAGCTCCCAAGAGTTTGATCTTCTTCAGTTTTTCAATCAGTTCCAAAAATATTGACAGGAAAAACCAACTTTTAATATTCCAAAATAATTCAAAAGGCGTGTTATGGTGTTGAGTTGTCCCTCCACATGTGCTTATTGGTGATGCTCCTACATCATACTCCCCTGGAAAAAAATTCATGGAATCCTATCCATGAGCTCCTACACTGACTTTCCATGCTTCTGGATATCAACTTCATTTTCCCAACTAGCATCTTTTATCGAGAGTCCCTTCCACCTGACCAAATATTTAAAATAGGCCTTCCTCTTGGTCTTCTTTCCAATCCTATGATCAACGATCTTCTCCATCTGTGGATTTTATGCTACAAGAATTTTATTTTCCCACTGAATATCTTTCTGAACGTTTGTTTCTCCTGCTTCATCTTCCCTGTAAGGATACATGTCTGATATGTTGAATATGGCTTATATTCCCACATCATCTAGCAACTCAATCTCATAGGAATTTGCATCAAACTTCCTTAAGATCTTACATGGCCCTATCTTCTTCATATTCAACTTGTTATATGTTCCCCTAGGGAACCTTTCTTTCTTGAGGTGTGCCAGAACCTGATCTCCTACTTCACTTTGAAGCTCTCTGCGATGTTGATCAACTTTGCACTTGTACTCTTGGCTATAGTTTTGTAACTTCTCTCTGATATAGCTATGGAGCTTCTTCATTTATGTAGCAAAATATTCTTCTCTACCACCTTTGAACTCACTCTGTTCCAAGTATCTTAACTCAGATACTCCTCTTGATTGCATCCCATATAGTATTTGGAATGGGCTCTTTTCAGTGCTCCTATTTGGTGAGTCATTGTATGCAAAAACAACTTGTGGCAAAATTTGATCCCACTAACTATGATGCTTAGTGACCAGACTCCTTAATAAGTTTCCTAAACTTATGTTCACCACCTCAACCTGTCCATATGTCTGAGGGTGATAAGCCAAGCTGGAGGACAAATTTGTCGCCAACTTCTTCCATAGTGTTCTCCAGAAATGACCAATGAATTTGGTGTCTCGATCTGAGACAATAATTTTGGGTAATCCATGAAGTCAAACAACTTCCTTGAAAATTAAATTTGCAACATGTGTTGCATCACTAGTCTTCTGGCATGGGATAAAGTGTGTCATTTTTTAGAATCTATCCACCACCACAAATATGGAATCACATCCTCTTTGTGTTCTTGGCAGTCCCAACACAAAATCCATGATTATTGCATCCCAAGGCCTCTCTGGTATTGGCAATGGCTGATACAATCCAGTGTTCTGTCTTTTTCCTTTTGCATGTTGGAATATTCCACATTTGTTTACAAACTTTATCACTTATGTCCTCATACCTAGACAATAATATGAATTTCTCAGTTGTGCAAATGTTTTATCATGGCCGAAATGTCTAGCCAATCCTCCACTATGATTTTCCTTTAGAAGGTTATCCCTCATTGAGCATTTTGGTATGCATAGTTGATTTCCCTTTAGCAACAATCCCTCTTGAACCATATAGTCTTTCCACTGGATTTTGTCTCTCAGCACAAGATTTTCACATGCTTCGTATACTTCCTTGAAGTCTAGATCATCACTGTACATTTCCTTAAGGTGTTCAAACCCTAAGGTATTCACCTGAAACTCCTACAGAATCAAACATCTCCTGATTAAGGCATTAGTAACATTGTTATCATTTCTAGAAATATGTTTTATGATGAAAGTAAAATTTTTCATAAACTCAATCCACTTTGCATGTCTCTGATTCAATTTTTCCTGTTTGGTTATGAATTGTAAATCCTGTTTATCGCTATACAAGACAAATTCCTTTGGAACAAGGTAGTGTCTCCATTTCTTCAAGGCTTGAATTATGGCATAAAACTCTTTGTCATATGTGGATTACTTTCTTCTAGTCTCGTTCAACTTATCACTAAAATATGCAACAGGCTTATTATCTTGGCCCAAAATTGCTCCAATTGTAACTCCACTTGCATCACATCTCACTTGAAATGTCTTCCCTAAATTTGGCAAGACCAGAATTTGTCGTTCTATTATCTTCTCCTTAAATATATTGAAGCTCCTCTCGGCTTCTTCTATCCATTTAAAATACATGTGCCTCTTCTTCATGGTATCCATCATTGGTGCACAAATTCCACTAAAATCTCTAATGAAATTCCTGTAAAAACTCACTAATCCATGGAATCTTCTTACTTCAAACATAATCCTTGGTGATGGCCATTCTTTGATTTCTTTCACCTTCTCTGGATCCATCTTCAATTCATTTGAATAGATCACAAAACCCAAGTAAATGAGTTCAATCTTCATAAAATAGTACTTCTTCAGGTTTATCAACAACTTCTCCTGTTGTAGTCTCCTCGTCACTAATGTCATATGTCTCAAATTATCTTCTTTAGTTTTGCTAAAGACCAGTATATCATCCAAATATACAACCAGAAACTTACCAATTAAATCCTTCAATACTTCATTCATCAGTCTCATAAAGGTACTTGGGGAATTTGTTAATCCAAATGGCATAACAACCCACTCATACAATGCTTCATTTGTCTTAAAGGTTCTCTTCCACTCATCACCTTCTCTCATTCTTATCTGGTGATATTCAATTTTCAAATCTATCTTTGAAAAAAAATGTGCTCCACCTAAACAGTCCATTAAGTCATCCATTCTTAGAAAAGRAAATMTATACCCGATGGTGATCTTGTTTATGGATCTCGAGTCTGTACACATTCTCCATCCCCCATCCTTMTTTGGACTCAACACAGTTGGTACTRTGCATGGACTCAATATTTCTCTCACCAAAMCTTTGTCTAATAAATCCTGGACTTTTTTTTTTACCTCCTCATTCTCTTGAGGTGTCAATCTGTGCGTTKCTTTGTTCGRAAGACTTTATCCTGKTATCAAATCAATATGATGAATGATACTTCTGATGGGTGGAAATGAGTTAGGAAACTCATCCACTACTATGTCAGCAAAATTCTCTAGTAGCTCCTGAACTTCTTCAGGAAAATCATCCATAGAAGTACTTGTAAGGAAAACTCYGGGTTTCATCGTCACAACAAACTACATCTCCTGTTCCTTCTTGACCTCACTTAGGAGTTCCTTCCCACTCATGAGAAGTATGGTTGTGTTGGCTTCTTCTTTTACTTTATTTTCCTCTATTGGCAGCAACATGTGTGTCCTACCATTCTTCTCCAAGGTGTAAGTATTTTTTCTCCCATCATGAATGAAATTTCCATCAAACTGCCATGGTCTTCCCAACAAAACATGACATACATCCATGGGAATTACATCACACGGAATCTCATCTCTATATCCACCTATTTTAAATTCAGCAATGCATTGTTTAATTACCATCACCTAGTGTCCTTTTTGCAACCATGAGACTTTATATGGCCTTGGATGTGCAGTTGTCTCCAGCTCCAATTTCTCCACCATCTATGTAGATACTAATTTATCATTTCTCCCACTATCAATTATCACCTTGCATACTTTGTCTTTAGTCTTGCAATTTGTCATGAATAAATTGTTCCTCTGCACTGGTTTTTCAACTTCTGGCTCTGGCTTCAAGAGAACCTTCCTCAGCATCAGAGATATTCCATCTTCTTCTCCATCTACTTCAACATTCATATTATGAGCTTCTGAAATTTGAGCTTCACCTCCTTCTTTCTTTATCTTGGGACATTCCTAAGACATGTGTCCCATCTTTCCACAAGCATAACATCTTATCTCTCCTCCTCTACTTCTTCCTCTTCCTCTAGAAGAACTTCTTCCACCACTTTGTCTCCCTCTAGAACTTCCTCCTCTTTCTAAGTGATTGTGGTTTATTTGTCTCGTATTTGGTTTTATGTTCCTTGTCACGGGAAACTCCCTTGCCTTTGTTCAAGATTCTACTTCTGCCTCTCTGACTCTGTTTTCTGGCCAACTTCTCCTATGATTTTAGTGAAATCTAATAAGCATCCTCTAATTTCCTTACCGACATCATATTGATCTCATCCTGGATCTCATATCTCAAGCCATTTATATATCTGGTAACATTTTCTTCATATTTATATATTTGTCTAGTCCTGATATTCAACTTGTAGAACTCCTCTGTGTATTCTTTCATTGTCATACCCTTCTGTCTCAGGTTCTGCAACTTCCTAAATAGATTGATCTGATAATATTTGGGCATGAATTTAGCCTTCATCTTAGCTACCATTCTGTCCCAATTCTTTATCTTATGCTTGTCTTTGTTTCTCCTCTCAATCTGTAGTTCATACCACCATAGTGTTGCATTTCCTTTTAGTTTGGTGATAGCATGTATCACCCTCTTCTCCTCATCGACATCTTCATAGTCAAAATATTTATCCATGGATCTTATCCAATCGAGTAATTCTTCAGCATCCAAGTTGCCTCCATACATTGGGATGTTTATATTTTCTCTAGCTCCCAATTTAACAACCGCTCTCAACAAGCGTTCCTTGGAAAAAATTTCCCCTGTAACTTCTTTAACTTCTATTTCTTCACTTTATGCCTCACTCATGTCCCCGGCATCAGGTGCTCTCCTCTGTGCTACCTCCATCATCTCTAATATTGCATGAATCTATCTCATTTCCCTTTCTACAACATGATTGGCTATAGGTGGCTCCACACGTCTCCTCAATGGGATCATGTTGATTGTTTCTCACACACAAAGTACAACTTCAAGTTGTTTTTCACTACCCAAAAACAATTTCACACTCTGATACCACTCAATGCAGACCCCCCTTCTCTCCTTGGGCTGCTCGACCTCTCGGTCAAGGATCATTAGTTATACTCAAGCTGGATCAGCTCCTCACAACCTTGCTGGTCTCAAACTCAATCAACCACAAGCCTTGTTATCATCTTCAGGGTTTTCACAACCACGATCTAATTGTTACCAACTTCTCTGTCGATCGACAGTTCACAGAAATTAAGGGCTTCCAACGTACTCACTCTTTATCAGATATCCTTGTCCCCACAATCGACAAAGTTCTCGCCCAACCTCCTTTGAACCATGGTCGTTGATCTTGTGTCTTGACAAGATCAACGATCCTATCAAATTGCGAGTTGTGAACTAGCACGCTCGCTAAATTTTCCTCCACTCCCCTCAATGATTCCTCCGTTGATTTTTCATTCTCAAATCAACGGTTAATATCCACTTCAAGACTCCACAATTTGGAAGCCTCAACTTTCTCCACACTCGCTTCCTCCCGTAGTGATTTCACTGGGATTTCACGATCCGTTAACATGCATCTCCTATAGATCAACAACTATGGTTAACCTTCCGCACTTTATTCCTCTCGAGGTACTTCCATAATAAGTACAATATATTTTGATGCGTGTCCCTCTGGATCTGATGACCACTATCCACTTCGACTCTTTGGGGTTTGGGAGTTTCAACCTCCTGTGCACTCGCTCCTCCTGAAATGATTTCGCCCGAAGATGATGGATTCCCACCACATGTTCTCCGCAATGGACGGTTGCAATCTACTTTGGCCTTGAGGACTTCAAGGGTTTGTCACCCTCTGCACTTGGAATACTCCGAAGTGAATTTTCCTGAAGTCTCATATCTGTCGACACATATCTCCTGGAAACCAACGCCCTACATATACTTTGGCTTTCGTCTCTTCAGTGATTTCTCTTTCTCCTTATCCACAAAACTTCTGAAGTAATTTTTCTTCGGAGTTATGGATATTCCACCACCTGTCCCTCTAGATGATGGATGGTCCATGGCCTCTTCAGACTTCAGTGAATACTCTCTCCTATGTGCACACAGAGACTTAAAACTCGTGCCCCTTTCCTATATTCAACGATTTGGAATGATCCCACTCCCTCGTGGATGGATCTTAGTCGATGGTTGGTGAAACCTTTGGAGATTCACTCCCTTTGAAGATTTCTCACTGCTATCTCTCCTGATATTTATCTCTTGGACCATTCGACTCCTTACAGGGTTACTTATATGCTTAGTCAAACTTTGATTTCATGCACTCCTTGCAGCAGACTCTTACGCAAGACTTAGCTTCTTCCGGACGATTGTGAACGCCTTGCAACAGTCCCTTTGCACTCCTTTCAAATGAAAGTTTCAATATCTCTTTTGGGTTTATGAGTCTAAGAAGACTCTTTCAACGCACTCCTTGTGGACTATATGCACACCTTGCATGAACTCAACGAAGAGAACCAATCGAAACTTACTCAAACACTTCACAATTTCATATACTCAACAACATGACTCGTTCATTCATGAAAACAAAATAACATGGAATTGTAAACAGTAGTGACACCATGCATTTGGATCAATTTTCCTTTGTTATATTCATTCAAATGTAAATGGATACAGTTATGATAAAACAAGAACTAAAAATTCAGTAATAACTAAATTCAGCAATCTCCTACTAATTTGCAGCAGCCTCATTCATGCATACAAAACCTTTATTTATCCTAGAGGGATCCTAGGGTTCCCCCTCGAATACTCATCTACTCGATAAAAAAAAAAAAATTGCTACTTAATTTCCATTACATTAAATTCTAGGAGTGAAACTCCCAGATCACTCGTGATCATTTAGCTCCCAAATGTTTTATCTTCTCTAGTTTTTCAATCAATTCCAAAAGGATTGACAGGAAACGTCAGCGTTTAAGATTCCAAAATAATTCAAAAGGCGCATTATGGTGCTGAGTTTTCACTCCACATGTGCTTGTTGGCGATGCTCCTGCATCACAATAACACCTCAGCATCACCAACCTATTTCATTTAATTTTAAGCATGTACATTGATTACTCTTTAATGTTGAGTGGTGCAATAAATTCATTTTGCATCCTTGTTGACAAGATAGATAGGCCATAAACCCACCATTTACAGATCATGAACCCTCACCAAGAGTCATTTTCCCTAAGATTTGAATGTAGGTTCCATTAATATGTTTCACACATAGTGGATGGATCTTAAGGCCTTAACCATAGGCATGGTAGAGAAAACACATCCTCAATCCGTTGTCATTAGTTGGGGAGGGATACAGTGTCCTCAAGCCCTAAATATAGCTTCTCTCACTTAAGTGTAATAAACATGTCATCTAACCTCCACATGGGAGAATGGATGGTTTGTGGGGCCTTGACCATCATCAAAGATAAAAAAAAAAAATAGTGTATTGGGATCTTATTCAGGATTCTTAAGATCAAGAACCTTGAACAAGTAATCAAATAAGTGTAAAAGCATAAATAGGGTCACAAGGGTCACAATGGCCTTAATACCTATTAAATATAATCGATCTTGAGCACCATGAACAACACCTAAGATCCATGACATGATCCCTATTTAGGGATTCCTTGAAATCTTAGTTGAATATGGGCATCAAGATCAGGCCTTGTGTATCATGGATGGATGTCGATTCCATGACCATAGTCATGAGAGGGAAAAGAGAGCCTCTATCCCTAAACCTTACTTCTTAGTATAAATCACCATGGACCAGTCCTTAAACCTCCACATTTGACCTCTCTTGGTTAGAAACCACCTTTAAGGGTGTTATGGGTAACACCACTAGGTTAGTTGTTAACCAAGAATGTGTCTAGAGGTCTATCCAAGACCACAATATGAGAATAATGGGTCTTGTTCCATAAAGCATGCTTTTCAAGATCAATTTCCATGAGAAATCCATACTAACCATAAATATTCTACAGATATAGTGTTGAGTGCATCCTAAAATGACAACACAAGACCCTTGTACAATATATCTAGCTTAATAAAGGGATATAGGTTCCATCATTAAACCATAACACATTCCCTTAATGAGGTTTGTCTCAGTCCCACACCATGGATCATTCTTCAAGGCATGGTTGGTTTTGTTTAACATTCAAGTAGGATATGAAATCCATGGGTAGGTTTTGTGCACTAGAAATTGTCTTTGAGGTATAAACATGGTCAGTGGGGAACAAGGGGCTTACACCCTAGATGAATGTATTCTATAGCTCTAGCACTATGGTTAGGGGAGAAAAAAACTTTGGCTGTAGGCCCCAGATGTCACTTATTATTCTCAATCACCATTAAAAGCACGTACAACCAAAACACAAATCCTCTCTAAGGATATTTTTCCATCAATATTGGATATGGATGCCATTAGGATATTTTTCACACCATGGGTCATAGGGCCTTGAACATGGTTGAGGAAGAAAAATAAGTTCCTCGATATATTATTGAACTTCTTAGACTAAAGAGTCTTGAACAATTCCTCATACCAACAAATGAGTCCTCTAAGTGGGATATGGGATATGGGTTCCATTAATTGGTTTTGGGAATTAATGATGGGTCTAGGGGGTGATACCATGGCTAAAATGGAAAACAATAATTACATAGGCAAAAAAACCTTCTAGGCCTAAAGCATTGTGAACTAGAATTTCAACCACAACACATGCCCTCTCTATGGGGTATTTTATACCCATGTGCTATTCCATACACCATTGGGCGGTTTTCACAAAGAGAATGGGCCAAGTAGAACTATACCCAGGAGAGGAAAATAGGGTCTAATGTTAAACATTTCCTTATGAAACATAGGCCCTAAAATAAGGAATGATGCTAGTGGTGATGGAAAGTTTTCAAAGTTATGAATATATGTAATAAAAATGTATGCACATACTTGTAAATTCAAAAACAAAAGGTAGGATGATCACTTTTCCTCTACATGTTGGATGAGTTTATTCTTTTGGTTTTAGCTTCGGAACGATAAACCTGGTGGTTTAGGTTGCATAAATAAAAACACATCCATTTTCCCATATCCATGTTCTTATCTTCATTTTCAAATATACTTTTAACTATGATCCACATAATCATTGCTAATGAAATTGTACATACTTATAGAGATTTGTAGCATATTTTAAATATATATATTTTAAAGAAAAAATATTGTTTTCTATTTTTCATTGATTCTTATTTTTACATATATCATAATTCTAAAATTTCAATTGGGTATATCTTGGGTGGTTGTGAGGAATGTTTGTTATCCTCCCCACATTTGATTCTCATAGGTGACATGTTGAGCTCATAATTAGTATATTTTTGTAATGACTTCGAGCCTAAAATAAATAGATCTTATATTTATTGCATAACTTTTTATGTTCAACAACACAACTATTCCAACATAGGACGAACACCTTCAGTAACCACTCACACAAATAGATCAAAAATCAACACACTGATGTTTTAATGTAGTAAAACCCCTACGAGGAAACTTCCACGACCCTGACTAACGTGGCCACTTGGAGAAATTTGTTAATGCAAAAGAAAAATATTACAAAGACATTTACAATATATTTTCTCATAATCGATCATCGACAAATGACCCTCCCTATTATTTAAATATAGTTCATGCACCAATTGGGTGTTAAGTTGTGAATCAATGTATCCATTAAGATCGAGAAGAATATGAACCATCAGATCACTCTCTATTGGGAACATATCATGACCGTCATATTTCCTAACTACAAATGCATACTTGTGCATACTAAAGAAACACACTAAGAACAGATGTTTACCTAATGATACATTAGACCAAGTTGATCTTAATTAACTCCTAAGTGTCTAAATATCCTAATATCCCCCATTAAGAACAACTTGGGATAATATTGAAGGATTTACAAAGGTGACACAATAGGAGAACAAAGGAGGAATTAGAGCCTATCGCCCCTTAATGACAACTTCTTGAACTCCTAACATAGATCAAAGATTGGAAAACCTTGCTTATGTAAGAGACTTTCTGAAAATGTCTGCAACTTGACCTTTTGTAGGGAGAAAGAGAACTTCAATAACTAAATCATGAATGAGATTTTTTTATCAAGTTCGCGTGTATCTTGATTTGTTTGCTGCATTGATGTTGAACTAGGTCTTTGGTGAGATTGATAGCACTCAAATTGTCACACCAAAGGCTAGTCAGATGTTGTTGCTCGAATCCAAACTATGAAAGGATCTATCGAAGCCACAAGGATTCCTATATTGCATTAACTATTACTCGGTACTCTACTTCTATTGAAGAAAGAGCAATATCATGTTGTTTCTTACAGGCCCAAGTGACAGGTCCTGAACCAAGGCTGAAAACACAACCTGCAGTAGAATTTTGATCATCGGGGTCATTGTCCCAATATTAATCAATGAAACCAACCAATAAAGGGGTCCCCCCTGAAATGTAATGTATCCAGAACTGAATTGTACCCTGAACATACCAAAGTGTTCTTTTGGCTACTTTCCAATGGATTTCATGGGGTGTTTTCATATATTAGGAAACAAGACCAGCAACAAAGGAAATATTAGGATGGGTATGAGTCAAGTAAAAGAGGCTACCAACTAACTCACGGTACAAAGTGGCATCAACTGTGGGAGAAGTGTAGGTGGAAACAAGTTTGACTCCAGACTAGAAGGGAGAAGGGGCTAGTTTACAATCTTCCATGTGAAAGTGACAAAGAAGGTCACAAGCATACTTAGACAAGGAAATAAAAATTGCTTCCTTGGTTTGCAAAACTTGGAGGCCAAGGAAATAGTGCAAAACTCCTAAGTCTCTCATTTCAAATTTCTTCTTAAGGTTATTTTTCACATGGTTTAAAATTTTTGGGTCACTATTAATGAGGAAAAGGTCATCAACATAAAGAATAAGGATTATGAGATGGCATCCAACTTTTTTGGTATATAAATTAGGATCAAAATGAAATATAGAAAAGACATTGTCAAGAAGAAAGTTGTCCATTTTGGCATGCCAATCTCGGGGAGCTTTCTTAAGACCATAAAGAGATTTCTTAAGGCGAAAAAGAAGGCTAGAGTCATTTTAGACATATCCAAGAGGTTTTTCCATTTAGATTTATTTTTTCAAATCCCCATGCAAGAAGGAAGATTTGGCATCCATATTATGGACCTCCCATTTATGTGAGGCAGAAAGGGAAAGAACAAGGAGGATGGAATTCATTTTGGCTACAAGGGAAAAGGTTTCATTATAGTCAATTCCTTCAACTTGGGAAAATCCTTTTTCAACTAACCAAGCCTTGTGTCTTTCAACACTTCCATATGATTCATATTTAGTTCTATAGACCCATTTACATCTAATATGTTTTCTTCCATTCAAAAGAGGTACAAGATTCCAAGTATCATTTTCCATTAAAGAATGATACTCTTCATTCATTGATGTATCCCAATATGGATGACCTGAAGCTTCTACAAATGTCTTTGGATCATGAGTTTCTAAAACTTGAGCCAAAAGAGAAGAGGCTTATTGGACCTTTGAACATTTATGACGTTTATCTGAAATATCAGTGACAATATCATTAGTTAGTTCTCATGTTGAATGGACCCATATATGAAGCGATGGTGCTAATGCATGTTCAGATTCAATGAAATCATCTAGAGGAAGGTGAGCATGTGTATTTCCAGCCTCACTATCATCATATGAAGAATAATAAGAAGAAGAAACCAAAATAGGAATAGTAGATGGCACAAACATCGAAGATGAATCACATGATGAAGAAGATGGAAACTTCAAATTAGGCTCGCAGGCCAAGAGATTTTCATCAAATTTAACATTTCTTCTAATAATAATTTCATTACAATGTGGTTGAAGAAGTTTGTAATCTTTGACATCTTCATAATAACCAACATATATACACTTCTGACTTTTAGGATGCAATGCTTTCCTTTTTTCATCAAGAATGTGAACCCATGCTACATTTTCAAATACATGGAAGTGACTTACATATATCTTACGTTTATTCCATGCTTCTTCTGGTGTTATATTTTTAAGAGCCTTTGTGGGAGTG
>ML852100.1:7562-38299 GCA_009831015.1 Picea engelmannii
CTACCTTAAAGAGTTCCTCATATTTTCGTTTGCTTCAGAACATACGTTGGCTGCGGTTCTCCTACAAAAGAATGAGGAGGGTTACGAACAACCCATCGCCTTCTTCAGCAAGAGTCTCCGGGATGCTGAATTGAAATATAACAGTGAGGGTTTCATAAGTCTGGGCACTTCTAGCTCTCAGCTGCTTGCATTCCAAGGCAAAGGTTTTTAATTGGCCAACTGCGCTTCGAGCAATGGCCTCTCTTATATCTCTTATTTCTTGGGGGGTCTCGGGCACGGTGCGGAGCTCTAGATCCATGATACGTTGTTGGAGTTGTTGGATTACTTCTTCCAGTTGGGTCACCTGTTGTGGGAGACGGTCTTCCATCTTCACTTCTATGACCGTCACAGAGTGCAGTGCCTTGTAAACCTTTTCCTGTACTTCATGTTGCTCTACTAGCAACTGTGCCTTTTCCTCATCCCACTTCACTTTCAGGGCAAGAGTTTCCCATTCTGCCTCATTCTGTTGTTCTAGAAGTGATTTTTGTGCTTGCATCAAAGCCTGGGTGGCTTGTGTTGTGTCTTCTTGAGCTCGTCGAAGGCTAGCTTTGACTTGATCAGCGATCTGATGTAATTGAGTGGGCTCATCGCCTGTTCCCGATGTTCCACTTATCAAGGGCATTGTAGAAATTGCTTGGCTGGACTGGAGTGCCTGCTGCACTTGTTTGATTTTGCCCTTGATTCAGTTGAATAGCTCCTCCTACTTTGCTTCTTTCTTTTCTGCGAGCTCTAGTGAAAAATCATTCAGCGCAGAAATTAAGAAGTCGAAGTCATCAGGGGTAAGGGTAGTTTTAAGCGTTGTCTAGGTGGCCTTAGCTTTCTTTCGAGAGGAGGGTTTTGGTGGCATCATCTTTCTTTTCATGGAGGGATCCTCCTCCTCTCTAGGTGGAGTAACCTTGCCTATGTTTTGCTCAACTTCTATACCGCCTAGCTCATCACCATCACCTCCCTGTGCAGGTGAGATCGGCATAGTCTTCATGGATGTGCTAGGGACATATTCAACTTCGTCATCCTTCTTAGTCCTACTTGGCCCAGGTGTATCTGACATAGCTTCAAGGCTTTCCTCGTGGGACATGTCTGCGGGGTCCACTGCAACAAGGAGGTCCGCCGACCATTCCTTGGTAATCTCCTCCAAGTCATCTTCTGTCATCTTGTAGTAGGATTGGATTTGTTGTTTATGCTCATCACTGCGCGTTGTAATATAGGTGAAGTGGCGGTCTGTGCTAAATTTCATCAAAGGTCTAAACCTATGAAGTACATTTGGGGTGATTCACGGTGTAGAATGAATTGCATTCTTCAGTTGGTTGAAGTAGGTGTGGAAGACAGCATTGGATTTCCATTGCTCATTCATGTCACTAGAGTACCACAATGTACATAACTTCGCAGCTAGTGGTTCGAAGGGTTCGATCTCTGGAAAAGTGGCTCCCTCTGGCAGTTCCCAAGCGATGAAAGCGATGAGTATGAGTAACGAACTAAAGTGGAACTCATACCCTTGGTCTTGCACTCCTCTGCAATCCATCTCTAATTGGTTTACAATATATTATTCTCAATTCATCTGTAGTCCCTCGGCGCACTTCCCTGGGAGGTCAACTATGAAGCCAGTCACCTATGTTGGTCTGTTCTTACGAACTAAATTGCCCGTGATCAGCTGACATGCAAGGCGCACTGCGCCACTCTGGATAGAGGCTACCTTGTAGCCTCGCGTACCCTTCTCTACGTTGCCATAAGTTTCCTTTATTCGTTGTGCTAGTGCTTGGTCTAAGGTCTTGCCTAGGTAAAAGTCCTATGGGTCAGGGCCTTGCATGCTAAGTCCTATGATCTGATTGATCAGAGTTGGATCCACAGTGATGCAGCAGTCCAACCATAAGTATTTGTTGTGGTATCAAGACAGCAACAACTTGACACATGCGTTGGCTTCCTAGTGTCTGCCGAAGTGAGGGATCTTCATTACATTGAGTAGTGTGGATTGCACGAGGTTCTGGGTCTAGGACTGCAAGTCAATCTTTGGATTTCTACCTTTGGTCTTGGTTAAGTATTTACGCAGAGCTAACATGTTGTAGGTTTTGCGATCTCCAAGGTTAAAATCATTAAATTTCAGTGTTGTGAGCTTATCCTGGTCAGCACGTACTATGCGCACCCCTTTCAGAAGATATGCGGTGATCAAGGTGTACTCAAAGTCTCTGGTTACAATGTCGTGGTTAATATTTTCGTTCAAAGGTGGTATGTAAACTGGCAGAATGTGTGGGATCCGCTTGGCATTTACAATATCATCTCTGTGCTTTGTTCTTGTCTCGGTCATGGTTCTGGAAGGTCCTGCTCCGCGAGCAATGGAGGAAGAAGCTTGGACTCCTCCTGTCAATGATGCTTGCACACTTGTAGACATCCTTCTCTCTGACATGACTCTCTCAGCTATTAGGTCAATCAAAAATTCTTCAACTGCTTTCTCAATAGCGTTGAGCTCGTTCGACATACAAGCTTGGGTCCACTAGCTCGGGTGTGAAAATGAATTCAGAGATTATGATGAACAGTATGGGAACAAGGAAATGATCACAAGGTGAAGTACTATCAAGTTTTGGGCTCAAATTCTCACTTAGAAAAAATTATTCTCTGTGCGTGGTGCGACGGACTAAGTAGGGAAACTTAGAAAAGGTATGCTTGCAATGGATATGGGGCCTTCATTAACTTTGTTCTATCCGTTATGGTGATGTCCAGTGGTCTAGTAGGAACCCATAATTGATTTTCGACCCATTCGGGGTGGAAGTCGAACGGGTATATCGGTCTAACGACTATATTGTTGCGCCATGGCGAAGTGCTAGATGTCGTTGTTCTAATATCTCGGCAAAGCTCAATTCTTGTGATTTTTCCTTCTGCGAAGTTTCCTCTGGAGTCTTCTGTAACTTTCTGATTTTGGCCCTCTTCTTACTTAGCTTCCTAGCCTTTTTCCCAATGAGATTAGTCCCGGTCATCCTTTGTCCATTCTGAGTCTTATCTTCTCTCAACATAATCACTTCACGTTGCTTAGGTTCTTTCTTTAGATCCAAGGGTAATACTCCTTCATCATATGGATTAGGTATTTCGGTCTTTTATGGTTCCTCTAACACTCTTATAGCTTCGACATCTAGGTCCCTTGTGTTTAACAACTGAGATCTGTTTTCTTGTTCCTCCATCAAGTAGGCGATCCTTCTAATCATAAATTCCATGAGTTCTTGCTTCTTCTGTTCTAGGGCTGCCTTTTCTTCTTTCCTCCGGATCTAGTCTTTTTCAATCCAGATATTTCCTAACAAATATGGAAATGGGGCACGGTCCTCAATAAATCTAATGGCTTCAAACTCTTCCTCTGTCGAAGTTCCATGGGTACTCATAGCTATCTAGGTAATTCTGCCACATAGAGTTACCATTTTTTCTTTAAATAATCCGATGGTTCCTAGTGAAGGGACCAGAGCAGGCCTTCCTAGGGTTTCCCAAGTGCTTTCTGTCATAATGTTCATTGGTGTTCCCTCATCCAGAGCATATTCAATGTCGAAGTCTCCTATTCTTACTTCGATTTTCTCTGTTTCTTTGAAGATCTCTGACAAACTGACATCCTTATGATCATCTAGGGTTTCTTTTATTTTCAGTAACATGATCTCTGATTCTTTCTGGGGTTCTTTCATAATTTTAGTCTCTTGATCTCCTTCAGGGTTTTCTTGTTCCATATTCAGTTTTTCAAGTCTAGCAATCATTCTAGGGCAATCTAATACTTCATGGTCCATAGCTTTACAACAAAGGCAGCTAGGGTTTCTCCCAGGGCATTACTTAGCAATATGTCCTGGTCTTATATAATTGTAACAAAGAGTTAATCCTCTCTTTCTTGTCTATGATCCCCAACTCTTATTGTACTGCGTGCTAGGATCATGATGGCTAGCCTGCAAAAATTTCTTTCTAGGATCCTGCATCCATTGGTTTGATCCAGATTATTTTCGGTACGAAATGAGAGTGGAGAAATAACACAGAAATATTCAGAGATATTGCAAGAGAGACAACAATATAATAGAGATATAGCGGAAATATAACAAGAGTCACAGATATACAGTAATACACGATTTCTATTAATGAAATAAATGTACAGAGACTGTAAAAGTACAGAGTGAAAGACTCGCTAGAATGGTGGTAGCTTATCTCTGAGAAGAGATGTGATGGCTACTTGCATTTGCAAGAAGATGATTACAATGAGGCTCCGAAGGCCTTTTTTACAATAAGAAAGAATGCCAAAAACCCTAGACATCCAAAAACCTAACTCTAGGAGATGAAGCGCCAAAAGTCATGTGGGCCCCGTTTGGGTAAGTTGGTGCATCAACTTCCCGGGGTCATAACTTTTGCATGCGATCTTTGTTTTAGGAGTATGATAGATCGTTGGAAAGATATATCCGAGAAATACAACTTTTGGGTGAGAAACATGATTTATGATCCATGTTGCTCCCCGTTTTCTCAAAAAACATTGTTTAGGGCCTCAAAATGGCCCTGGAAGTTAAAAACTGCTAAAAATAGTAAATTACCAAAATTGCCAGAAACATGTTTTGGGCCAGTTAGAGAAGGTGGGTGGCCACCGATATCCACCTAGATCAATCCTCCCTCCTTAGTAATCAATGGTATCCATTGCGTTGAGTTCCCGGGGGAGAGGGGAAAGTGATTGTTGAATCTGAATCTTGGTGAGTTGCTTGCCTTGTTGGAACCATTGCGTTGCTTGGTTTGTTGAAGGTCATCATGAACCTGTGGCTGGAAGGGTTGGACCTTTTTAACCAGTCTGGTTACATGAGATGACTGTGTGTAGAAGGAATCTTTGTGCTTTTTTGCAACCTTGTCGACCTGCTTCTAGTGGATAAAAGGTGCTTGGGCCGAGGCTGTAGTAGTTGTAGTATCCTTTTGTTCCCCTTTTGAACAGATTGTGGAGAAGATGAATTTTGTAGTATGAGATACTACCTTGTAGCACTATTTAGGTGGGGCAGTAATTGGAACTACCTCTGGTATCCTGTAGAGATCACCCCCAAGAGTAATAATGACACTATGGGGTCGAGACTCATAGAGAGCATGGCGTTTCCACATATATGGTTGGCCCAAGAGAAAATCACAGACATCCAGTGGGGCAACATCACATAATACCTCATCCTTGAAGGGTTGGATGTCGTATGACAATTGACATTGCTGGCTGACACGAAGATCTCGTCCTTGGCGAAGCCACCCGATGTTGTATGGTTGCGGGTGTGGTGTTGTCGACAATCCCAACTATTTGACGACCTCTACTGAGATGAGGTTCTTTTGTCTTCCACTATCAGTAATAAAATGTAGTGGGGTCCCCCTCACCCACATCTATGAATGAAAAAGGTGCTCCCCCTCTTCTGGATCTATTGGTTCTTCTGGTTGAATTGTTGCGGTCACGACAATAGCAGTGGGGTCTGTGTCAATGATCTGTCTTTTACCAGTATTTTCAGAATCAGATTTTGACTCAGGGTTCGGCTCCTTGTCTTTGATCTCGGCCACCAATGACTATTTTGAGCGACATTCATCAGTTTTGTGCCAGGGGATTTTGTGGAAATCGCACCATTTTCTGGTGTCCTTCTTTGTCTTCCTATGACCCTTCTTTTCCTGTGGCTTGGACTAGTTTTCGGGAGACTGTTTGTTAGGGTTGTCTTTGTCATACTTTGGTTGTGGATTTGCAGACCCAAACTCCCATTTGTTCTGGTGCTTAAATTTCTGCTTGACTTTAACAACATATCGATAGGCAGCACCGAGTGATGAGATGTCCAGAAAATCCATTTCAGTTTGGATGTATCTATGTAGAGCCCCACTGTATTTTAGAACCAAATGTCATTCAAATTCTTTGATACCCAGCTTGGTGTGCAAGGTATGGAAGGTATTGGTGAACTTTGGAAATTCTTGGCCCCTCTCTTGCCACAGTGTGGTCCATCTCATGTATTGGTCCTCATAGTTGCCAACAGGGTAGTACTATTCCTTTACTGCATCCACAAAAAAATCCCAAGTGGGATCGGCCCCATATATTCCAGACTCCTCTGTGGAACTCTGCTCCTAGTAAGTTTCCCACCAATGTTTGACATGGGGGAGAGCCTTAAGGAGTGCGAAGGTGATCTTTTCCTTGTCTGAAAAATTATGAATAGAGAAATAACCTTCTAGCATGCTTAACCATTTATCTAGGGCATCTGCATCTATTTGACCTTCAAATATTGGAATATCAAAATTAACCTGTACCTTGAAAGGCGAGGTGCCTCCAAAGTGGTTGCTTGATGAAGATGCGCCTGATGTTATCGAGAGGCGTTGAAGGATGTGGAAAAAATTCTCCATCATTTCGTCCCTCTATCACGTGAGAGCTTGCTCAAGCAACAGACTAATAGGATCGTCTGCTCCGTCATTTTTCTTTTCTTCCGCCATTGAGGGTTTCTTGGGTGTGCGAGAGAAATTTTCCTCAAGAGAGACAAGCTTGAGACCCAAATTTCTATACTCAGACCTCGTCGAGGACATGCACTGAAAATGATCAAGAACATCTTGCTCTGATACCACTGATCCAGATTATTTTCGGTACGAAATGAGAGCGGACATATAACACAGAAATATTTAGAGATATTGCAAGAGAGACACCAATATAACAGAGATATAGTGGAAATATAACAAGAGTCACAGATATACAGTAATACACGATTTCTATTAATGAAATAAATGTATAGAGACTGTAAAAGTACAGAGTGAAAGACTCGCTAGAATGGTGGTAGCTTATCTCTGAGAAGAGATGTGACGGCTACTCGCATTTGCAAGAAGATGATTACAATGAGGCTCCGAAGGCCTTTTTTACAATAAGAAGGAATGCCAAAAACCCTAGACGTCCAAAAACCTAACTCTAGGAGATGAAGCGCCAAAAGTCATGTGGGCCCCGTTTGGGTAAGTTGGTGCATCAACTTCCTGGGGTCGTAACTTTTGCATACGATCTTCGTTTTAGGCGTATGATAGCTCATTGGAAAGATATATCCGAGAAATACAACTTTTGGGTGAGAAAAATGATATATGATCCATTTTTCTCCCCATTTTTTCAAAAAACATTGTTTAGGGCCTCAAAATGGCCCCAGAAGTTAAAAATTGCTAAAAATAGTAAATTACCAAAATTGCCAGAAACATGTTTTGGACCAGTTGGAGAAGGTGGGTAGCCACCGATATCCACCAGGATCATGGTTAGTCCAAAAATTCTTTCTATGCATAGGTATAACATATCTTTCACTATTCCTATCAAACTTTATTTTATCCAACAATGCTCTAGTTTTCAGGCTAGGGCAACATCTATCAAGCGTACCTAAATTCATGCTTCAGAAATAAAATATTTCCACTTATCTTACCTATATAGAGCACAAAGCTTTTAGATCTAAAACTTGAACTATTCTTACCTTTACTAGAGGCTAGAGCTTACAAATCTTACCTCTTTTCTGCAGAAATTTCTACTTTTACCTTTCTTAGAGCATAAAGTGTTCAAATCTCGCTTCTTTTCTTCAATATCAACCTCTTTCTTGCAGATCTGACCTCTTTCCTTCAGATTTGACCTTTCTTTCTCTGCACAAAGCTTCGTAGGTCAAGTAGAATACTGCACACTAGGGTAATAGATCTACGCACAGAGCTTATTTCGCACAAATCTTTTGCTTCTTTAGTTCCCAGCAATCACAGTTCCAAATCTTGGCAACAGAACCAGTTGTTGGCACAAAGGCAGACCCAGAGTTCAATGCTCAAGAGCACACCAACAAAACCATAACTACCGACCATTTCGGTAACACCTACGAAGAAGATGAAGTCTCACCCGAGGTAGAGACAGGGGTGGTTGCAGGACTCAGGTGTCTGCAACCTTAGCTAGGACACCGATATGTGATTATATCTTTTACAGGGCACTTAGCATAGATCATTCATAAATATTCAACCCTTATGGTACTTCGCAGATATCACAGAGCATTGCAGTGAATACTTAGACTAAAGATGATTCAGTACTTAGCCACAGAAATATAGATTAGATTTAGCAGATCAAGCACTAAGCATCTTATATATCAGATCTAGCGTTCATTCATATATCATAAGCACAGAGCATAACTAGATCTATTTAATCACAACAAGCACTTAGCCAAGAAGGATATAAACACATTAGGTCAAAGCACAGAGCACAATACACAAAGTTATCGTGGTTCACCCCAACCCTGGGGCTACGTCCACAAAGTATTCCTCTTTATATTATCTCAGTCAATCGGTTACAGCATAGAGCTTCAGTGACCCTTACTTCGCACATGACAAAAGATCGGTGCATCTCGCTAGATCCTTATTCCTTTCACTTCAGCACAAAACTACAACAACTTGCACTTAGCTCTTCAATCTCTTTACAATCATGCACAGAGCACTTGCAATATACATCCAATCACATAGATCCAACTACTAGCACTAATCCTTTAGCTATACATCACATAGATGTACTACTAATCCCTACTTACATTGCCTAAGTATCTATTTATAGATTACAGAATGGGCCTAAGCATGGGTAAACCCACGGGCCAACATCCCATTCCCTTTACATCAACCCAAAACCCTAAAAGGGACCCAAAAATAGGTCTTGCTTCCTATTGGCAGCCATATTAATCTCTATATTTACCAGCTGCCTACACAGGGTTTTTAATTTCTCATTATTCGTCGCAACTTTTCTCGTTAAACGATACCATTATCCTTCACTTTTTGCGTGTCTTCTTTTCATTTTCGTTTTCACGACTGCAAGCGTGAAAACCCACAGTTGGAATTCATGTCGATTACATCAAAGGGTTAATGATCATTTGGATTATCATGAACCTAATTGTTTATATGGTTATAACTCCTTGGCCTCAAACACACCATTGGTTACATATGTATCAAAATGCCACCCATTTAGCATTTGACTACTGTTAATATGGTTTTGATTTATAAAATCTTTAATGCAATGGTTTATTCGACATATTGCTTTTTGGTCGAATCGTGGATATGCAATTGTTCATTTGACTTTTTGATCGAATTTTTGGATATGCACATAATGGTTTTTTAACTATTATGATTTGTATGTAGCATTACACCAACGTGTCGTTCCAAGTACAGCCTGATATGATGTTCTTGCATGGCCACGATCTACACCACTATCCTCGCACGCATAGCATTAACACTCCTTCCTAGCATTTCGAGCTACCTTTGCATTGTAATGGAAAGCTCGGGGAAAATGGCTATGTTTCTATTTTGTCAAACCCTATCACTGAATACCATGTCAATTTTGTGCTATTAGCCATGGCTCCCGTAGTGAGAATAGAACCCAACGGTGTCCAGACTTTGTTATTGTTTGATAATGCCCAAGAAGACTTAGAGAGGAATGGTTGGAGGGTATTTGTTGAGAAGTTCGAGGGTTTTAATTTGGCAGTTGCCCAACAATTCGCGCTAACATTCGATGGTTGCAGAGCTAAAATTGGAGATGTCCAGCTTGAGTTAAACGAAGATTTCATTAGCTCAGCCACTGGTCTGCCAGCCGTGGGACAAAAATGGTTTAAAAAATCAAAGGTTGAGGAGGTTCCCTGGTCACTGTTGTTTACCTCAAGGAAGATTACCAGCTGCGATAAAGGTATGCCCGTTACAGCTCTAAAACCTAGATGGCATGATCTCTTAGCTATTGTCAAGCAGTTTGTTACCTGTGAGGGTAGATATGGTTTGGTTTTCTTATATCACCTACGACTGCTCATGAGTTTTATCGACTTTCCCTTAAACATGCCCTATTTTCTCCTTCAAAGTTTATACAAAATGGCAAAGAGTTTTAAAAGGCAGAAAGCTGACTCCAGCCTATTCCACCACTGTTTGATTAAAATTATTATGGTTCATCAGTTGAAGTTAAATGGCGATTGTTGGGAAGCTTTCCTGTTAAGGAATGGTTTTGCTAGTACTGAAGTAGGACAAGTTGACAAGTCCATTTTTACAAAAACCCTCGTCGAGCCTGTCATCCCCCCTCCTTCTCTCTTGCCCTCGGTGGAACCCTCGACCTACCCGGACACTACCCAACCCGACACTTTACCTGATTCATATCCAAAAGATGGTGGTAAGCCTGTTAAAAAGTCTGCAAAGAAAAAGTGTAAAGGTAACAGTGATATCAATTACAAAGGTAAAAGGGTTGCGCGTTGGGTTTCACGATGTGCCCGTAATAAACCTAAGGAAAACACAGACCAAAACCCAATTCTCTTAAGCGAGGATTCTGATTCCGAAATTGAATGGTTTATAACTGAAGAGTATCCATATTCATATGGAGTTTGTTCGGTTAAGACCTATGATTATGTGACGAACCTCCCACCGTGTCTTAGAAACAACCCCGAATTCCCTAGAATCAAACTCGACAGAGAACCTACAAGCCAAGTGAAAAATTTCCCACCTGTTGATACACATTCTATCCGACCGCAATGAATGTCAGTCATGGCTCTATCGGTATTACAGAGATGTGCCTTTGCTTCAGTCTCGGATCAAGTCCTTGGAGGACCAGGTGAAAATGCTAACAAAAGAAAACGACAGATTGCAAAACGTAGCTCAAGATAATGATAAAAGACAAAAAACCACAGGCTCTGTTGTTTTTAAGAACGTGGAAGCGGCGACTACCATTGTGAATTCGAAAATTGCCTGATTAAACCGAATCCCTGAATTTGAGGTATGTTGTTTTAAAAATAATTTTAGCATGATTTTGTCTTTGTTTTTAATTAGAATACATGATTTGTTTTCTCAAATTGTATCTCGTCTGTTTTGATTGATTTAATAAAACACGATTCTAGTTATAATTATAACTAGCTACAAAATCATGAGATTTTGTAGCTAGTTACTAAAATTTGAATTCTTTGTTTTTACAACTAAAATGCAATCTGAAATCATGTATTCTTGTGTGTCTACAGGTACATACGATTTCTAAAGAAGATTTGAATCGCTGGTGGCATTTTTCAACATGCTATTTCTTTATATGGTTTTAGAATAGGCTGTTACTTTTGATAACAATGAGAATCTGGGAGGTTGTATCCCCCACAATTTTTGGAACAAATTTGATGATTTCCACAGGAAATGTTTTGATCMTGTGGCCTTTATAAATGTATTATTTTGTAAACSAAGRACCATYGCTGCCTGGGAGMARAAACTATGGAYTYRTGATTGACAWACTTGAATGAAAKTKGATRTTKGYAYAGCTTTAGCTTMGATATATYRTATTTTTGTTCAAGWTTTKCTCATTTTGATTTGTAATCAAATTATGACTACTTTAGATATCATGTTTATTACAGATTGATGTGATCGGATTTATATGATGCCCATGTTTTATGTCTCTCATATTATGTACAACAATTATCCTGTTCCAATTTAATGATCAGAAGGTTAATCTTCTTTATTAAATGAGCAGTTGTATACAAATATTACAACGAGAATTATCTTAATGTGATCATTTGTTAAATTATAAAAATTTTGTTGCTACACCCCTTACATGTTCTGTCATTAGCATTCAATCGTTACTGCTTCACATTTAGGAGAAGCATTGGTAAGATCTGGTGCGGGTTGGCCTCATCAAAAAGTGAAATTAGGTGGTATACACAGGACGAATAGGGGATAAGACTTCAGGTCAGTTTGCTAGTTTCATTTTATTAGTTTAATTAATATAAGAATTTCCTATAGTCTAAATACATTGTATCGATTGTTATTTTTATTTCTCAACTAGATAGCTGCCATTTCATTTCCTGTTTATAAAAGTTATAAAAAAAACTCAAAAATATTGAATGATAGTTTCTCTGTCATAAATCAATTCATATATGATTTCGCAGATTTCGATCAAAATTTGCATTTTGTGAATACTGTACATATGTTAGAAATTTAATCATATCAATACACTGTACATTTAATAAGTAGAACTACTATTCTGTAAATATTAGTTAGTAAACTGTGAATATATTTTAAGATTTGTATATAGTTTTCAGCAGTTGTTTGTCATTTAGTTAGTTTCTTTAGTTTTGTTTTTTCACTTTCTTAAGACTTAGATCGTCTAACAGAGCCACTAAACCCATTGGAGTGGATTAATCCAAACGACTTCATTTAAATAGACAACCCCGGACCGGATTCACTCTTCCAGTTGACGAGCGGTCAATTTCGCCTGTCAACAAATGGCGCTAGAAGGAGGGCCTGAAAATTATTAATGGCACGAGGTGGTCGTAAGACTCCTCCACCAGCTACCTTCTCACCTATAGTAACTAGAATTCATTCAAATGAAAACATTGTCCCTCAAATAGAAACCACATCAAATGACGATCTACGAATCACAATTGAACCAGTAACTCCAAATCCTAAAGGTGGTGACGTACAAGAGATTGTCCACCAATCTCTCATAAGAACACACAGTGCTTTCGCCCGTTTAAGACAACCAAACCAACCTTTGGACCAACCATTAGACTTCTTTGATATCAGAGAACAACTTGGAGGCACTAACCTCACTCTTAACCCTACAGATCCGATCCCCACTCTTGCAGCAGAAGGATCTGGTATACCACCCTCACCACCTCCTTCATCTCCTTCTTCTTCTGGAGAAGAGTCCTCAGATGAAGGCAGTTCCTCATCCCAGCCTTCAACACCGCCCACACCTATGGCCAACCAGAAAAATCCCTCTAGACCCTGGCTCGACCAAGATGCAGTGGCCATACCTGGGCCTCAGCATCCCTTACCCAAACACACGGAGAAGTGGCTCCCTAAATTTGACCCGAACTCTAAACAGATCGCCGAAGATCACATTAAAATTTTTATGTTAGCCATTAGACTCTGTAGTGTCGAGCACGAAGATGTAGTCTGTAGATTGTTTCCCTACACCTTTGAGGGAAATTCCTCTACTTGGTACTTCGCCCAACAACCCCATACCATCGTGTCAAGGGAGAAGTTTGAATCCTATTTTCTTGAGAAGTTTGGAGACGAGAAGTCCCCAGAAGTTCATCATGGAGCTTTCTAGTTTAAGAATGAACCTCAAAGAGAAAATCAAAGACTTTAATCAAATATTCTTAACACTAAAGAACCGAATCCCTACGGATTCAATGCCTGTCGACAATATTATCATAGCATATTATACAAAAGCCTTACATCAAAGCATAGCCATTTGGGTTAAGAGATCTAAGAAAGTTACGTTGTTAGAGGCCTTCGAAGAAGCCAGTCAGATTGAGAAAGACATCATCAGCATAAAATACACTACTAGCAACGAAATAGAGACTAGTTCATCTTCCAAGAAGAAAATCGAAATCCTCCCTAGACCTGCCCAAAACAAAGCACAACCAGAAAGCTCAGATCTAGAAAACTTACAAAAAGTCGTTCAAAAACTGTCAAATCAAGTTATAGATTTGAAAAGGATAGCTGAAGAAGCTTCTTTGAGAAAAGGGCCTTACAAACCCCTGTTTAGAAATCCTTTTCCCACCAACCAACCTAATTCAAATACTGAAGGCCTAAATCTAGAAAGTTTGCAATTCGCTATTCAAACGATTCTAGAAGCACAATATAACTTGATGCCTCCTGAGATCCCTAAGGAAGTAGACGAACAAGAGAGAGTAGAAGAAGATGAATCCTCTCCAAACATTTTTGGACACTTCTCAGATAGCACTTTCAAGCTAATTTCGAGACAATACATCCTTACAATACTAGGAGTAAGAAAACAAACAAGTCTTCTTCTGAAAACGCTACGACTTTGCCCCCAAAACAGTCTAAACCAACTGAGAATAAAAAGAATTATGTAAACCCAAGCTTAGATTATGATTTGGTTGAAGATCTAAAAAATTTAAGGGCTAACATTTCTGTTTATGAATTATTAAAATTCTCGTTTCTGCTACAAAAAATGCTACAGAATATTGCAGAGAACAATAAAAATGGCAATCCAAACAGTAACAAAGGTTTTTAGAACAACCCAAAAGTTCCTCAGAAGACCTCCACTAAGAATACTTCTGATCCTCATGAGAAAAGAGACCTTCCTGTAAATAATGTAACAAATGTAGATAAATTGGTTTTAGAGGCTGCAAGTAAAAAGAAAAAATATTCCACCATTAATACTCACAGAAATGTCCCTCCATTTTTGTTAACTTTTGAAATCTTCAATAGGAACGTGCACAAATGTATGGTAGATTCAGGAGCATCATCCAACGTAATGCCATGGTCTGTGTGTCAAAATATTAATGTTGAAGTTCAACCATCCACCTTAAAGATCATCCAGCTTGATCGAACTAGTGTTAAAGTTATAGGCAAATTAAGAAATGTGCTTATAAGATTGTCGTCTAACCCTAAAGTTCATCAAGTGATTGATATTATTGTTTTAGATATTCCATAAGTTTATGGTTTTTTTTTAAGTAGAGACTGGTCATAATAGCTACAGGGCTATTTCGCGACAGATTGGTCTCACTTGTGGCTGCCCAAGAATGGAAAGTCCAACAGAATTAAGGTAAATTGTGAACGTTACCTAAAGTTCACAGTGACAGATTTAAATGATCCCAATGAGCCATTTACACCTTCTGTCGATTCACCCGAAATACAAGGGATGGATACCTTTTTTGACAATTTAATGGCCGAAACTTCCACTATCACTAACCTGGAACAGCAGTCTGAAAATTTGGCATATATGCAGCCATCAACTTCTACCCAATGTTCACATGCACCCGACAAAAATCAAATATGGTCTCTTTACTTTGACGGGTCAAAATCCAGGGAAGGAGCTGGTGCGGGCTGCGTGATTATTGATCCAGTAGGTAACAAAACCCTGATTGCATGCAGATTAGAGTTTGAATGTACAAACAACACAACAAAATATGAGGCTTTATTGTAAGGCCTCAGGAAAGCATTAGATATGAACGTTCAAAATTTGATTGTCTTTGGCAATTCAGAAATTGTGGTTAGACAGGTAAAGAATTCTATCCACTATTTATCTCCGCACCTTAAAATCTACCAATCTGAGGTATGGAATTTGATGAATAATTTTTCTACATTTAACATAAATTCTATTCCTAGATTGAATAATTCGGAAGCCGACTTGTTAGCTAATGTAGCTTCGAAACTCTTTCCTGCAGAAGGCTTGTCCCCGAATGCATTCTCCGTCGAACTATTGTTCAGGCCATCGGTCCCCAACAACATCACGAATTGGAGAGTCTTCGACGATGATCAATAGATTATAAGTTTCCTGCATATGGAAGAAACTTTCCAAGGTGCAGTGATCGATGAAGGTACTCATGATGAAAATCTTCGTGACTTCACGGTAATACCAGATCTGAGATCTCCTGAATCTTCATCGGGCATGGTAAATTCTATCCCTAAATCTGTAGTTAGATTGAAAAAAATTTATGATCTTCAGGACAAGTTCAAAAAATCAATGAACTGCAAAACAAATAGTTCCTCTTTGACGCATGAAAAAGTAAACTTGGGAACTAAAGACAATCCACAGTGCATTAATTTAGGGGTGGGATGTTCTGAACAAGAAAAAACAGCGTATATTAAATTGTTTAAGGAATTCAAAGATGTTTTTGCTTGGACGTACGATGACCTAAAAACCTTTGATCCTAACATCATACAACACGTTATTCCTATGAAACCTCAAACCTTACATCTTCAACAAAAGTTAAGGAAAATGAATCCAAAACTCAAACCAACTATCAAGAAGGAATTAAATAAACTCCTGAACGCTAAGATAATCTTCCCAGCTAGGCACACGCAATGGGTCTCTAATCTTGTCCCTGTCTGGAAGAAGAGTGGTGAAATCCGACTATGTGTCGATTTCCAAAATCTTAATCGAGCGTCTAATAAAGACAACTACCCTGTCCCACCCATGGAATAGATCTTTCAACAGGTATCTGGTTCTGAAAGATTATCCTTATTGGATGGTTTTTCAGGGTATAACCAAGTCCTGATGTCCCCTCTAGACCAACTTAAAACTACCTTCCGCACTCCATGGGGCACCTACGCTTATAGGAAAATTCCCTTTGGACTCATAAATGTCGGTGCCACTTTCTAGAGAGCGATGGATATCACTTTCCGAGGCTTAATTAATCAATCTGTTGTAGTTTACTTGGATGACGTTACTGTCTTCTCGAAAAACAAAGCTGATCATCTAGATCATTTAAGATCTGTTCTACAGCGATGTCATAAGTACGACATTTCTTTGAATCCTAAAAAATCTATCTTCGCAGTAGAACAAGGTAAGCTCTTAGGATTTATTGTATCAAGCCAAGGGATGATTATTGACTCTGAAAGAACTCAAGCCATTTCTAAACTTCCCCCTCCCTTGTCAAAAAATTCTATGCAATCTTTCTTGGGTCAAATAAACTTTGTCAAGAGATTCGTCCCCAGTTTTTCAGAAATGGTGAGACCATTACAAAATATAATAAAAAAGGACATACAATACCATTGGGGACATTTAGAAAACCAAGCTTTCAATTCAATAAAAAAGGCCATAATAGACGCTCCTTCTCTAATGAGCCCCGACTTTTTGCAAGACTTCACTCTCTACACATTCGCTTCTGACCGCTCTTACATCGTTGTCCTAACTCAAAAGAACGCTGAAAACAATGAAGTCCCAATTGCCTTTATGAGCTTAGCCTTCAAATGTGTATAAATTAATTACCCAGCAATAGATCAGCAAGCCTATGTTGTTTTTAAAGTAGTAAAGCACTTCCAATTTTATCTTTTGAAATCTAGGACAAGAATCATTGTCCCTTACCCGGCCGTTAGAAATTTGTTAGTACAAAAAGAACTAGGCGAAAAGAGGGAAAATTGGGTCACATCCTTGCAAAAGTATGACATAGAAATCACCCCAGCACAAATAGTGAGAGGTCAAGGGTTATGCAAGTTAGTCGTTGACTCAGCTGCAAGACAGCAAGAGGAAAACGATATGCCAAATCCAGGACAACACTACCAAAATTTAATTTGCTGTGCACAAAACCCTGTTAGTCCCTGGTATGATGATATAAAAAAAATTCTTGAACATGGGTCAACTCCCCGTCACTTGGATCCCACTAAAAGAAGAGCGCTAAGATTAAAATATGATTCCTTTCAGTTGATTAATGATATTATGTTTCATCAAAATTTTGATGGAGTACTAATGCGCTGTCTTGAGAAAGATGAAGCAGAAAAGGTCTTATTGAAATTTCACGCAGGAGAAGCTGGTGGGCATTTTGGTAGAGATACCACTACCCATAAAGTATTAAGAGTAGGTTACTACTGGCCTACACTTTTTAAATATGCTCATGCTTTGTGTCGCAAGTGTGTAATTTATCAAAAAGCGTCCAGACGGATACAAAAACCAGCCTTCCCTCTGCAGCCTGTTTCAATAGACTCTTCTTTTCAACAGTGGGGTCTTGATATTATAGGTCCGATTAATCCGCCATCCTCACGGCAGCATAAGTTTATCATAACAGCAATGGATTACTTCACCAGGTGGTCTGAATCCGCCCCATTAAAAGCTGTAAATACCAGTCAGGTAATAACCTTCTTGAATTCAAATATTATTACTCGTTTTGGTATCCCTGACTGCCTAGTATTTGATAACGCTTCCTATTTTTCATCTCTTGAGATGAGTAATTTCGCTCTAGAAAAAGGAATTAAACTAAAATATTCCGCCAGCTACTACCCTCAAGGTAATGGATTGGCAGAATCAACTAATAAAAATCTGATTAAAATTATCAAGAGAATGGTATCTGAAAACCATAAAAATTGGCATAATGCATTGTTAAATGCAATCTGGGTTGATAGAGTGACTCCGAAAATTGTTGTGGGTAACTCACCCTTCTTTCTCGTTTATGAAAAAGAGGCAATTTTGCCACCACATATTCTTCTTCCCTCTCTGCATTTATCGCAGAAAATACAAGAAGAAGACTGCCCCCCTTTAGAGAATCGAATTAACGCGTTGTTAAAATTAGAAGAAGTGAGGGCTCAAGCGAAACGAAAATTGGATCAACATCAAATCATTGTTAAAAGTTGGTTTGACTCCAATTCTTCCTCTGATAGAAATTTTGAGGTGGGTGACCTTGTCCTGAAATGGGACAAACCGCATGAGGGAAAGGGAGAGCATACAAAGTTTCAGAACTTATGGCTAGGACCGTTTTTTATTGCTGAGAAATTAGGTCCCAGCTCCTTATGATTACAGAGTCTAGAGGGACAGCCAGACACCTATCCGGTGAATGGCCAAGCTCTAAAAAGGTATTTCACTTGATGACAATCCTGTGTACACTGTGTAAATATTTTTCTTTTGTTTGCTTTTCATTTTTCTTTGTTGTTTTGGCTTTGATTCTTCCCTTATGCTTACCAGTTTTTTGAAACACACATACCTGCATCTTGAACTGTTTCAGACAAAGAGAACAGAAAAATTTCTCCTATGAAATGACTACTGAAGATTGTTAAAACATCAATTATGATACTTTTCTGAAGTTTACAGCCATGTTAAAGAAAGCTTGTTGTTTGAAAAGCGTTTTTTTATTTCAATCTATAACTGAAGATTTTCACGATCATCCATAAAAAAAAAAATCTTACGCTATCCCTGTTCCTTAAGAGAACAATTTAAAAGATGTATCCCTGCCTTTGAAGGTCAGTTTATAACAAAATATCTCTAGATCTTAATGAAGGACAGTTAAAAAATTCTTTCAAGGTCTATAAATTTATTAAAATATGTCCAAAATATCAGGATTTTCAGCGTTACCCCACTTGATTAAATATCTTTAAAATTAAATAAATCTTTGGAAAGTTGTGAGAAGTGCTTGTAAACCCACCGGGATGCTGAACATGTCTGTTGGCAGCGAGTAAATGCATGCATGATGCCAAGATAACTTCGTCGGGGTACTGAACAGGCCCGCTGGCAGCGAAGCAATGTCGAGTATATGAAAATTCTCAGATATGAAATCTTTGACCTTAAATGTCCTTCGTTCTGATCTAAAACTTCTTTGCAGGATACATATATCAAAGTGGGTTAAATGGCATCCCTGTCGAGGCTATGGACGCCTGCTGGAAACAACAGCTCTGTCAATAGTATTGAAGATTTTAACCTTAACATCGTGACTCTCTTTTGTTGAGATTGTCATCAGTTTTCGTCTTTTAAAATGACAAGCAATCTGAAACTGGAATTTTTTATGATTGATAATGATGTTCAAACAGTTTCTTGGTTGTTTTCGAGTTAAGTTTTGTTGATTATCCTAATCTGGATTTTTTCATTTGGCAGAGATAACTGCTTCTATCAGTGTGTCACCATTGTTGGCAGCCATATTAATCTCTATATTTACCAGCTGCCTACACAGGGTTTTTAATTTCTCATTATTCGTCACAACTTTTCTCGTTAAACGATACCATTATCCTTCTCTTTTTGCATGCCTGCTTTTTGTTTTTGTTTTCACGACTGCAAGCGTGAAAACCCACAGTTGGAATTCATGTCGATTACATCAAAGGGTTAATGATCATTTGGATTATCATGAACCTAATTGTGTATATGGTTATAACTCCTTGGCCTCAAACACACCATTGGTTACATATGTATCAAAAAGCCACCCATTTAGTGTTTGACTATTGTTAATATGGTTTTGATTTATAAAATCTTTGATGCAATGGTTTATTCGACATATTGTTTTTTGGTCGAATCATGGATATGCAATTGTTCATTTGAATTTTTGATCGAATTTTTGGATATGCACATAATGGTTTTTTAACTGTTATGATTTGTATGTACCATTACACCAACATGTTGTTCCAAGTACAGCCTGATATGATGTTCTTGCATGGACTCGATAAACACCACTATCCTCGCACGCATAGCATTAATGCTCCTTCCTAGCATTTCGAGATGCCTTTGCATTGTATTGGGAAGCTCGGGGCAAATGGCTCTTTTTTTATTTTGTCAAACCCTATCGTTGAATACCCTGTCGATTTTGTGTTGTTAGCCATGGCTCTCGTAGTGAGAATAGAACCCAACGGTGTCCAGACTTTGTTATTGTTTGATAATGCCCGAGAAGACTTAGAGAGGAATGGTTGGCGGGTCTTTGTTGAGAATTTTGAGGGTTTTAATTTGGCAGTTGCCCAACAATTCGTGCTAACGTTCGATGGTTGCAGAGCTAAAATTGGAGATGTCCAGCTTGAGTTAAACGGAGATTTCATTAGCTCAGCCACTGGTCTTCCAACCGTGGGAAAAAAATGGTTTAAAATCTCAAAGGTTGAGGAGGTTCCCTGGTCACTATTGTTTACCTCAAGGAAGATTACCAGCTGCGATAAAGATATGCCCGTTACAGCTCTAAAACCTAGATGGCACGATCTCTTAGCTATTGTCAAGCAGTTCGTTACCTGTGAGGGTAGATATGGTTTGGTTTTCTTATATCACCTATGGCTGCTCATGAGTTTTATCGACTTTCCCTTAAACATGCCCTATTTTCTCCTTCGAAGTTTATACAAAATGGCAAAGCGTTTTAAAAGGTAGAAAGCCAACTCCAGCCTGTTCCACCACTGTTTGATTAAAATTATTATGGTTCATCAGTTGAAGTTAAATGGCGATTGTTGGGAAGCTTTCCTGTTAAGGAATGGTTTTTCTAGTACTGAAGTAGGAAAAGTTGATAAGTTCGTTGTTACAGAAACCCTCATCGAGCCTGTCATCCCCCCTCCTTCACTCTTTCCCTTGGTGGAACCCTCGACCTACCCGGACACTACCCAACCCGACACTCTGCCTGATTCATATCCAAAAGATGGTGGTAAGCTTGTTAAAAATTCTGCAAAGAAAAAGTGTAAAGGTAACAGTGATATCAATTACAAGGGTAAAAGGGTCGCGCATTGGGTTTCACGATGTGCCCATAATAAACCTAAGGAAAACGCAGACCAAAACCCAATTCTGTTAAGCGAGGATTCTGATTCTGAAATTGAACAGTTTCTAACTGAAGAGTATCCATATTCATATGGACTTTGTTCGGTTAAGCCCTATGATTATGTGACAAACCTCCCACCATGTATTAGAAACAACCCCGACTTCCTTGGAATCAAACTCGACAAAGAACCTACAAGCCAAGTGAAAAATTCCCCACCTGCTGATACACATTCTATCTGGCCGCAATGCAATGAATGTCAGTCATGGCTCGATTGGTATTACAGAGATGTGCCTTTGCTTCAGTATCGGATCAAGTCCTTGGAGGACCAGGTGAAAATGCTAGCAAAAGAAAATGACAGGTTGCAAAACGTAGCTCAGGATAATGATAAAAGACAAAAAACCACAGGCTCTTTTGTTTTTAAGAACATGGAAGTGGCGACTGCCATTGTGAATTCGAAAATTGCCTGATTAAAATGAATCCCTGAATCTGAGGTATGGTGTTTTAAAAATAAATTTAGGATGATTTTGTCTTTGTTTTTAATTAGAATACATGATTTGTTTGCTCAAATTGCATCTCGTCTGTTTTGATTGATTTAATAAAACACGATTCTAGTTATAATTATAACTAGCTACAGAATCATGAGATTCTGTAGCTAGTTACTAAAATTCGAATTCTTTGTTTTTACAACTAAAATGCAATCTGAAATTGTGTATTCTTGTGTGTCTACAGGTACATACAATTTCTAAAGAAGATTTGAATCACTGGTGGCATTTTTCAACATGCTATTTCTTTATATGGTTTTAGAATAGGCTGTTACTTTTGATAACAATGAGAATCTGGGAGGTTGTATCCCCCACAATTTTTGGAACAAATTTGATGATTTCCACAGGAAATGTTTTGATCATGTGGCCTTTATAAATGTATTATTTTGTAAACCAAGGACCATCGTTGCCTGGGAGAAGAAACTATGGACTTATGATTGACAGACTTGAATGAAAGTTGATGTTGGTACAACTTTAGTTCGATATATCGTATTTTTGTTCAAGTTTTACTCATTTTGATTTGTAATCAAATTATGACTACTTTAGATATCATGTTTATTACAGATTGATGTGATTGGATTTATATGATGCCCATGTTTTATGTCTCTCATATTATGTACAACAATTATCCTATTCCAATTTAATGATCAGAAGGTTAATCTTCTTTATTGAATGAGCAGTTGTATACAAATATTGCAGCAAGAATTATCTTAATGTGATCATTTGTTAAATTATAAAATTGTTGTTGCTACACCCCTTACATGTTCTTTCATTAGCATTCAATCGTTACTGCTTCACGTTTAGGAGAAGCATTGGTAAGATCTGGTGTAGGTTGGCCTCATCAAAAAGCGAAATTAGGTGCTATACACAGGACGAATAGGAGATAAGACTTCAGGTTAGTTTGTTAGTTTCATTTTATTAGTTTAATTAATATAAGAATTTCCTATAGTCTAAATACATTGTATCGATTGTTATTTTTATTTCTCAACTAGATAGATGCCATTTCATTTCCTATTTATAAAAGTTATAAAAAAAACTCAAAAATACTGAATGATAGTTTCTCTGTCATAAATCAATTCATATATGATTTCGCAGATTTCGATCAAAATTTGCATTTTGTGAATACTGTACATATATTAGAAATTTAATCATATCAATACACTATACATTTAATAAGTAGAACTACTATTCTGTAAATATTAGTTAGTAAACTGTGAATATATTTTAAGATTTGTATATAGTTTTCAGCAGTTGTTTGTCATTTAGTTAGTTTCTTTAGTTTTGTTTTTTCACTTTCTTAAGACTTAGATCAGATAACGGAGCCACTAAACCCATCGGAGTGGATTAATTCAAATGGCTTGGGTTAAATAGACAACCCGGGATTGGATTCACTCCTCCAGTTGACGAGCGGTCAATTTCACCCGTCAACACTCCCCTAATTTTCGCTTCGCGTTGTGCTCCATCTTTGGCAAGCTATCGCAGTCCCCAAAAACGATCAAATATGACCAAGTATTCTTCAAAACTTAGTCAAGGGCCAACAATATTCACCCAGTACTTCTCAAGGATTTGACTATCGAGATGACTTTCAGTTCTTTTATTCATCCTTTGGATTATGAGGGAATTCCTTTCAGATGCCATAGATGTCATGTTTATGGGCATGGAGTTGCAGAATACAAATTTCCCTTCAAGGGAAAGGTGCGAGGATACTTGGTTGTTGGTGATGTCTCTAGGTTGGGCCATGTGGTTATTGGGTCGGAGGCCACCAGGGTTGCTCATACGGTGTCTTCAAAGACTCGTGACATTGGCAGGGATAGTAAGCGGCACACTAATTCACCTGTAGGTCTTACTTCGGGTGAACAGGATTTGAATCGCACAAAGGTTTAGAATTCTACATTGTTGGCTTGTCCAAGGACTCTACTGGTGTCGGGTAAGAAACATTTTTCTTTTCCCTTGGTTTCTTCATCTATCTCTTCTAAATTGTTGCTTTCATCGGGAATTGTGGAGTAGGATGTTTTTTCTTCGGTGGGTTTCTCCACGCTTTTTTCCCAGCCTTGTCCAGAGATGGATTTTTGTACTCTCTCTCATACTAGCGATATTTATCATCCATCAATTAGTACCCCATTATCCCCCTCGAGTCAGGTGTCAAGGGAGTTATGTTTGTCTGGGGCTCCCCTTATTTTGGGGTCTCCTGAGAATGTGGGTTTTTTGGATTCTTCCTCTGTTGGTATAGCCTTCCCCTTGGAACCTGCTACTTCCTTTCCTTCATCTACTTTGTCCTTTTGTTGGACCCCTTCCCCTTCTAGAAATCAGTCATCTTCCACCACCCAGTCTTCTGAGGGGTCTAGGATTCAATATTCTCTTCACAACAAGGTTATTTTAACTGAGGATTTGGATAGTTGTGGTGTGGAGTATCTACTTGGTCAGGGTTTGGGGTCTCTCCCTTGGGCTCTTTCTTCATCCCAAGGTTAGGGTAGGAGATCACATATACTACTGGCACAAGATCGATCCAAGATTGATGTGGCCTCTTGCAGGAAAAATTCCATAGAATGGGCGCTTAGAGAAAAGAAACCCCAAGAGGTGGTATCTCTATGAAAATTCTCTCATTTAACTATAGGGCATTGGCGAGCCTGGAAAAAAAATCATCCTTAAAAAGATTAGTTGTTATTGCTCTGGATGTTATCTTCTTACAAGAAACTATGGGGGTTAGTGAACTGGTGGTTGCGTCATTGGAATCAATTTTTCCAGGATGGTCCTTTGTGGCAGTGGATGCAAAGGGTCAATCTGGGTGACTAGCCACTAGCTAGAATCTCAAGCATTGTAAATGTGATCAGATTTGGGGTTTCAAATCGGGGATTTTCCTCAAAAAAATTTCAAAGGAGTTGGGATGCTCCTTGATGCTTATTAATATTCATGGTCCCTATGCTAATAAAAATGCTATTGCGACTCTCTCGCAAAGTGCTCTTGGTTTTCTGAACAAGAGGTTCTTGTGGGTGGGGAATTGAATTTTTCCTTCGGAGCGGCAGAGGTATGGGGTCCTTGATCTTCTCTGGACCCTTTGTCTCACTACTTCACTGATTTTCTTGAACTACATGGGATGTTGGATTTAGAGCCGGTTAAATTACAGTCGACTTGGAAGAATATGTGGGTTGGGGATGATCGAGTTGCAAAACGAATGGATCATTTCCTTCTGAAGGAGGATCTAGTGGATACTTTGGCCCTTGCTCGACAATGGGTTGCTTGTAGTGGTGAATCGAATCACAACTCGATTTTTCTAGAATTAAGTGGTAGGTGTCGTCAGAATCCCAGCCCCTTTAAGTTCTTCGAGGGTTGGTTAAAGGATCCAGAGTATCAAGCCTTGGTACATAAGTTGTGGATTCCCTTAGGTCTAGAACATATTTCTCATGTTTCTATTCACTTTCTAGAAAACTTCAAAAAAGTAAAGCAAGCTACCATCTCCTGGGCACATGAGAAAAAATTAAAAGAGGATCAGGAGCTTCTAAACATTGAAAAGATGTTATTGGAATGGAAGGCCGATCCTCATAGGGGCTTATGTTCCAAAAAGGTTAGGGATGAATTGGTACATGTGGAACTTCGGAGGAGAACTATTTTTGCTGAAAAGGAAGCTTTGTGCCGACTAAGAAGTCGTGTTATTTGGCTCGCTTGCGGGGATGAGAATACAAATTTCTTCCACTCTTTTTCCAAAGGTAGGAAATTGAAAAATACTATTTGGGGACTTACCCAAGGGTATGGTCAATTGGTCAATACTTTTTATGGTCCATAATCTTTGGGGATTTCTCACTTGAAAGATATTTTCAAGGTACAAGCGGAATCCTCGATTGTTGGAATTGTGAAAGCGGCCAGGCTCTTCCCTCATTTTGTGGAGGAAGATGAACGTGAGTCTTTGATGAAGGAGGTTTCTGAACAGGAATTGTTATTTTTCATGAATACCTTACAGAAAGGAAACAGTCCAGGTCCTGATGGTTGGCCAATTGAATTTTACTTGGGGTTTCTCAACTTGTTCAGAAATGACATTTTAAAAATAATGGAGGAGTCCAGAAAAAATGGGCATATTCACAAGCCAATTAATGCCACCTTCATCGCATTAATTCCCAAATCGAACAAACCAGCCACTTTTGATGATTTTCGACCTATTTCTTTATGTAACTATATCTATAAGATCATTTCAAAAGTCATTAGTCGAAGATTAAAAGATATACTTTCCAGGCACATTTCTAGTGAACAGTTCGGTTTTCTGGATGGGAGGCAGATTCATGAGGCTATCGGGGTTGCACAAGAAGGTATACACAGTTTAAAAAGTAGAAAACTTGAATGTGTGGTTATTAAAATTTACCTTTCAAAGGCCTATGACAGGGAAAACTAGCTTTATATTGAGATGTTGTTGATACATCTTGGCTTTGGGGTGGCTTTCACAAATTGGATTAGATGTTTATCTTCGGTGTCTTTTTCTATTTTGATTAATGGTTCAGCCTCCTCTTTCTTCAAAGCGAAAAGGGGTGTTAGACAGGGATTTCCTTTGTCTCCACTCCTTTTTCTTTTGGTTTCTGAGTGTCTTAGTCGATTCTTGATTGAGGCAAAGTCTGATGGAAACTTCAGATGCATCAAAATTTATTCGGGGTTGTATATCTCCCATTTACTGTTTGTGGATGACATCTTAATTTTTTGTGATGGTTCTAGGCGGGATATTGAAAAATTGTGTGAGGGACTAATTATTTTCAAACGTGCTACAGGAATGGAAATCAATGAACATAAGTCAAGTGTTACACTCTCTTATCTGACTGGGGGGGAATCGATATACATTTATGCTAGACTTCCCTTCTGGGTCTATGAATTGGATGAAGGGTAGAAGTATCTTGGTTATCAATTGAAACCAAATGAATATTAGAAGACTGATTGGAGGTGGCTCATTTCAAAACTTGAAACAAGGCTTAAGTGTTGGAGTCATCATTGGATTTCTAGGGCAGGGTGACTAGTTCTTGTAAAGGAGGTCTTGGAGGCCATCACGGTATATTGGATGTCTTTAGCTTGGATACCAAAACGAATTTTGGAGAAGATGAGGAGTGTGTTCTCTCCGTATCTGTGGCAGGGAAACAAGGACAAAAAGGTTTTACCCTGGGTTCGATGGGATAGGATTTCTACATCGAAGGCCTTGGGTGGTTGGGGCTTAAAAAAAATATTTTATTTTTCAAAATCTCTTGCTACAAAGTGCTTATGGAAACTGATTAAAAATTCTAGTCTTTGGACACATGTAGTTCACCAAAAATATATTTCCCCTCTATCTATACTTGATTGGATTTGAACTACAAATAAATCATCGGCGGGGATATCTATTATTTGGAAGGATTTGACTAAGGCATTTGATATTGTTGGGAACGGTCTGGTGTGGAGAGTGGGTTCTGGTCAATTGGTTCACCTAGGCTTGGATTTGTGGCCTGGATGTCAACTGGGACATGTTTTGTCAGCAGGGATTAGGCATAGGTTGGCGCAGGGTGGTTTCTATTTTCTTGCTCAAGTTGGGGACCCTCTACAAATAGATATGTGGCACCAAGGCTGGACATCGAGGCACAAGCTTGGCCTCCTGGAGGAGGATTTTATTCATTGGAATAGATATACATATGCTCTGGGATGCTTCTATTCATTTGGTTGATAGAGATGATGAATTGCTTTGGGACGGCGTTGGGGATGGATAATATACTCCACGATCTGGTTAGATAAAGTTATGTGTGGACCTCCATCAATGAGAACCCCTCTAGTGGTGGAGGAAGATCTGGAAACAGTCTTGTCCAACGAAGGGAAAGTTGTTGGTTTGGTCAATTTTGGCAAACAAACTGCCTACCTAGGATAATTTACAAAGGCATATTTTCTATGGTTCGAGCCGATGTTCTCTTTGTAAATCTCATTTAGAATCGGTGGATCATATTTTTTTACATTGTTCTTTTGTCCAAGAGGTATGGGCCTTTTCCAGGAATCTGTTGCCCTCCCTGTGGAGCTGGAAGGGAAATACTTTTGAATTATCCCTAAAGGCATGGTTGAGTGGTTGGGGTCAAGTGGATTATCAGCCTTTCCCTTCCATCCTACCTTGGGAGATTTGGATCACTCAAAATGGACAAATCTTTCAGGACGTGAACATTTCGGCTGAAAGGGTGGTTGTTAATTGCATTGGGATATTCAATTATTTTCCGGTATCGGGTGGCGGTGTGGTGGCACAACCCAAGGTCATTAGGGAGGTGGCTCTTGACATCAGTATCCCATGGGGATATTTTGATGGTGCTTCCTCGTCTGATCAGACAAAGTGTGGTGGGGGTGGTTTTCTTTATTTCACAAACTCACATTTCTTCACCCTCAGAGCGAGATTGGGGAATGGAACAAACAACTACTATGAACTATTGGCTTTAAAACTTCTTATTCTTTTCATTGTGGAGCAGGGATGCAGAACATTACAAGTTTTTGGTGATTCTTTAGTAGTAATCAATTGGACTAATGGGATACACTGATGTCAAGTCTCTCATTTTCTTCCATTGTTAGAGGATGTACTTCATATTAAAAATTTATTTGACTCCATCTCTTTTTCTCATATATACAGGGAAAGGAACCAATTGGTAGATAGGCTTTCCAAAGAAGCCACACAGTTAGCCTACGGTCAATGGTATGTTTCATAACATACATCAGCAGGAATTCACGGATTCTACCACAGACCCTTTCACGACAGACATGATATTTGATGTTGGATAATTGCTCTTATTACGAGGAAAATATTATGTATTTTGTTGGTTTACAACGTGTTTTGTTGTATTGATGGAATATCCATTATAATGGGGACTTAAATTATGGTGGTTATTTCAGTTGGATATTATTTTTTGGGATTGTTATTATTGGCAGTTATGCAATTATGTATCATTGATGCCTGTTTTTTCATCCTATGGGGGTTAGAATCTTAGAATATTTTTTATTGGAGAATATGTACGTAGCTATGTCAAAATAGCCGATATATATATGTGTATGTAATTTTGTTATTATATAATGAAATTATGATTTTTTCCGGGGAAAAAAAAAAGTTATATTGGAAAATTCATTTGACTAAAATTAATTATTATTTTTTATTTTTTTACCCAAACTAGAGAATATATATTTATAAAAGGTTGCTCATAAACAACATGATACATAAAAATACATAGAGAGACAAAAATCCCAAAAGGGGAGGTCCAAAATTGTGCCCAAACTGCTCTAAACTACATAGCTACAGAGTTTATCATGGTGAATACAATTGTTCCAATCGAGCATATTTCTAGCATACCTTCTATAGAATATCCCTAGACATAGCCAAAATTTTAATTTCATACACGCTAATATTTAAGGAAGGGACCTAGTCTGATCATTCACTTCCTCCATTTCATCATCCTCTACTTGCTAGACAATGGCATTGAAGTATAGAATATGAGACACATCTGGGCTGGAATTTGTTGACTCGGTATCCCATGTTGCATTATCTTGTCACTCCTGGAACACTGGTTGAAAATGAATTTCCTTGAGTTGACTAAATAATGCATCCACCTCGTCGTTCAAAGCTTGAATCGATTTTCATTGATTAGCACTGAGTTCTAGAACTGAGAGGACCTAGGAGGCGAGGGTGCTCATTCTGCTCTGCAATGTGATGACCAAATTTTGATATATAATCTAGCTCCTATTGCAACTGTAGTACTCTGGAAATAGTTCCTTGATGGTAATTTTCCATGTTGAAAGCTACAGTGTTATGTTTTTGCAACATTTCTCAATGAAGAGAAATCCATCGTTTAACATTGAGAGCCTGAATGAATTAGTAGAGTGGAGTTGACGGGATTGAGGGGTGATGCATCCCGCCTTGAAGGATTCGGTTGCATATCCAATATTTTGCCAGATAATCAAAATCGTGGGAGAAAACATGGATGAAGGTGATCCCAGAGGAGGAGACAACAAAAAATAGAAAACACGACATGAGAGAGGAAACAAGTACAGGCACTAACACAAAGTGACATAAACTAAAATGAGAGGAGGGAAGAAGTGAGGTACCGGAGAGGATGAAAGGCTTGTGAGAGCTAAGGAAATATATGGAGGACATGAGTAGCTTAGAGTACAGGTTCAAAGAGATCTAAGTGTAAGAAAGAATTGAATGACAAGCACACGGGAAAGGGGACAACCAAAGCAAGGTAGGGGGGCTAAATTTCGACCTAGAAGGAAGGCCAGAAGCTGGAGAATCTGCAAAAGGGGATGAGGAAACCAAGGTTAAAGGGTTAGCATGGAGGGTGGGGTAATTGGTGGTTGAATAGGACCACCACGTGTCTAGAATAATCTTGACCGGATTTGTATCTTTTGAAGGTCCAAAGCTATGGGAATATGACCTCTTCATAATCAAGGGCTTAAGGAACAAGGCTATAATTTGTCTTCCCATTTATAGTTAATAATCCAAATTCCCCATTTGCTCTATTATTTTCCATATCATCTAGCAAATAATTAAGTTCTCTCTTGACATGCCAAAAGGAGACTTGGCCAATTTCCTGAACGAGACTTTGCATACGAATAAATAAAAAATTTAGACGAGCTTCTAAAGGAAGAGAAGACTCTATCAAATGCCAAATTGTGTTTTTAGAATCTCCCACAATTTTCATAGTCTCGATGTTATTTTCTCTTGCTATTTGTAGTCCTTTTAAGAGGGCATAGGACTCTACTTGATTGTTTGTGGCAATGCTTATAGATCAATGGTATATTGTCTCCATTTTCCCTCTAGGTTCATATAGCACCCCTCCTACAACTCCCACCCCGAGGTTTCCTTTTGAATCTCTATCAAAGAAAAGGGAGTGATGAGCTCAGTCTTTAATCCATTGAGGGAAGAATGTGACCTGGATTTGAAGCTTCTAGGATGATCCCATATAAACATAATTTATGATTGTTGCGTTTATTGGGATTCTCTCCATCCAACTCTTTTCCCAATGATCCAACACATTAGGTTGCATTGATTTTATACCTCGTGTATTTAGATGTTCTAGGAGGAGACCCAAAGCTTTTACAACCACCTTTTCTGGAGAAGATTTATTTCCTGGACGATGCCTTTGTTTCGAGCTAGCCATATTTTCCAACAAACAAAGAAGGGAAGAGTGGACCAAATTCTTTTGAAGATGGGTTTACTTTCAAAGGAGCCCATGTAAACTTTTACCCAATGGAAAAGCGTCAAGTCCACTAAATGGGGCCATTGAGTATGAAAATAAGGATCTTGAAGCACCAATTCCCATACTAATTT
>ML852100.1:38399-51676 GCA_009831015.1 Picea engelmannii
TTATGTTGATGATATTATTTTTGGTAGTGATGATGACAGGTTAAGCCAGAAATTTGCAAAAGACATGCAGAGTGAATTTGAAATGTCATTACTTGGAGAACTATCCTTCTTTCTGGGACTTCAGATACGTTAAAGAAACCAAGTAATTTTTATTTCTCAAACCAAGTATATCAGAGAAATGATAAAGAGGTTCGGAATGGAAACCAGTTATCAGAGAATGCAAACCAGTTATCACTCCCATGCAAACCAATTGTAAGTTGAGCAAAGATGATGATTCAAAGTCTACAGATCAGAGGTAATATAGGTCAATGATTGGCATCCTACTATATGTGACAGCATCCAAACCAGATGTAATGCAGGCAGTTGGACAGGTGGCACGATTTCAAGAAGCACCAAAGGAATCACATGTGTTAGCGATAATTCTTGTCTTAGGCTCGAGAGCATTCGGGTCTGCAAGATTACACGAGAAGCGCCTAAGCGCAGCATGGAAAAGTCTCGTCTTTTGACTTCCAATCAAGCGAGAGGGAAAAGTATGTCGTCAACGGCCAGGATCCATGTTTATATCAAATCAACGATCGGCAGGTAATCGCGGTTAGCGGAGTTGCGCCAGGATTAGCGTAATGGATAGCGCTTATATATCACCAAAAAGATCTCAGTCGTCCATCTAGAGGGGACACCTGGCGCAAGTAGAGCCATCTCGACGCCTCGCTCATCGCAGCTCCAACGCGCAGAAAACAATTCCATCATACCCCGATATGAGAAGTAGCGAGAGAATTTAGGACCTGGGGCCCACAACAGTGTCAGGCGAGTTCAAGACCGTCAGATCTCAGAGGGACACGTGGTGCACAATTGGGCTCCATCGCCTCCTCGACCTTCGCAACTTTAGAGAGCAAGGACCAGCCTCCTCTCAGCTACGAGATGCGAAGCACAGAAAGCATTCAGAACTCGGGCCCACGGTATCACCGAAAGAGATCTCAGTCGTCCATCTGAAGTGGACACCTCACGCGCGATTGGGCTCCTCGCCTTTTCGTCTATCGTAACTTTGAAGCAGAAGTATTAGCTCCTCCCAGCCACGAGTCGCGAAGTGCCAAAGGTGTCCAGAGCCTGGGCCCACAGCATTGCCGAGAAGATCTCAGCCGCCCATCCAAGGAGACGCGTAGTGCATGATCAAGCCATGTCATCATTTCGTCTATCATAACTTTGAAGCATGAGGAGCAGCCTCCTCCCATCCACGAAACGTGAAACGACGAAAGCTCCTTTGAAGATAGGTACAGGGTCACAACCCGTGGTCACTTGGGGGGTGATAGAAAGAACTGCGCAAAGGGCCGAAGCACCGGGTTTGGCTACAGAAGGGATCACTGTGTTCTCCAAGTGTCAGTTCAACTTGATCTCAATACTGTTTCTCGCTCGGAGTAAATGAAGGTAAGAAGGGGTAGTTGAAACCTCTCCTCAGTCATTAAGTGTGAAGTATGGAGGGTCTGGCGAATGGTCTGCTCGAGAGGGTCCTGTGTACCCATTTTTCCAGAGAAGCCATGCCGAGTTCTCGACCAGCTGGAGGAGGCCTGCACATGCTAGCTCAGCATTTACTGGCCCAACTACTCTTCCCCTGTAGAGGCCATGCGAAGTTAAGGAGACGTCTGACGAAGCACTTCCATCCGAATATTGATTGAAGAGATGCTACGCCTTGGAGGGAAAGTGCGCCTCTATTGGGAAAATCCGCCCAAGTATATGTACTCAGTTTTGGTATTTTGAAAGGTATCGATGATAGAGCAGAGCTCCCTACTGTAAATTTTAGCAAACATCCTAGTCTGTTGGATATGCATCTGTATTTGAGATATCTTGTTTTATGACAGACAGTTTTTCTCGCTCCATCTAATTTTCGTCTCATGCTTAGAGAGTTTGTGATTGACTGAGTCGCGCGAATTATTGCAGTTCTGTTATGATAAATGATTTATCGTTGCATTATTGTATTCTCTAGTTTATTGTATTTAAGTGCAAGAAGACCTTGTGTTTGGATGCCTTCTTCTACAGTCTGTTAGGAACCTGTCGTTTGTAACAGACCTTCACACTCTTTCCATATATGTCTTCTGCCTGTTCACCCTTTACTACAACTCATTGTCTGAAGTTTATATAAGACCTCACTCACCTATGCATGCTTGGCCTAGTTTTGAAGTTGAAATGATATCGTTTTGAGTTGGCTTCCATTCGGTCACCCCATCTATAAACAAACCGTGACATAAAACTGATGGGCGTCGGGCTCTGCTCCTGCTAGCAATCCAGGAGTGACTTACGTCGCCAACATTTCTGGCATCGTTGCCGGGGACGAAGTTGAATATTTTCCCCGGGATTGAACGACAATGATTAGTTGATTATGAAGGTGCATCAGATATTAGAACTATTGAGATTGTTGTTGTGCACCTGGCGACTCCATTGTGATGACTCTGCTGGGGAGAACCTGCTCTATCAATTGTGGCTTTCAGAGGCAGACACACACGGTCTCATCCACAGCTGTCCCTAGCTACACCTGAAACCGATCCAGAGGTGGTTCTTAGAAAAGGAAAGGCCCCTGAAGAATAAGCTTCCACTGCTGAAACAGGTGATCCGCCATCTCCTTCTATAAGAAATTCGTTTTATCCCCCTCAGTTTCTTGATAGACCTCCTTCACAATTTTCTCATTTCCTGAATTTTGGGAGTGTTCCTGCTGAGTTTTCCCCTCCTAGTCTGGGATTGGAGGGAGAAATCCTTGTCACTCCCCTCTCCTCTGAAGCTATACCTTGGCGTAGACCCACGACCACAGAAGATTTCCCCACTCCTGCACAAGGAGTATCACCTACTGACTTGAGCTCGATGGCCTTCTCCTTGAATCACCTCTTGTTTCCCACCCCACTCCGAGATTCATTCCCTATAGCCCCTTCGCGAACTCCTTCTCCTCCGAGTTCTCCTCCACCTAATATTCCTATGGCCGGAGCAAATCCCCCTATGACCGAAATAGAGTTCATCATAGCCGCTAGATATGCTCCCCTCATGCTACCATAGCCTCTCAATAACCTCGCAGCAGAAGGATACCTAAAGCAGCTGCCCAATTTTACAGGCGAGGGGGATATAACTGTTGAAGAGCACCTAGCAGCCTTTTACACTTTCACGGATGATAATTTTATCATGCACACAGACGTATGGATGAGAATTTTTGTCCATAGTCTCCAAGGAGAGGCTAGAAAATGGTTCAGGGCCCTGCCTCCTAGATCTATTGATGGGATCAGAGCTTTAGATAATGCCTTTTTGAGACAGTGGGGAGATAAAAAAGACTTCATGTATTACATGATAGAGTTTGGGTCGTTGAAGAGAAAGGAAGGAGAGTCTGTTTCTGACTTCTCCAAGAGATTTAATAAAATGTACAACAGAATCCCTGCTGAGATAAAACCCTCCGAAGCCTCCACAATGATCACTTATTCCAGTGCTTTTGATCCTGATTTCTGCCTACTGCTAAGAGAGAGAAGAGCTGCTACACTGGCTCACATGCAGGATGCAGTCATGGAGGTAGAATCTAACATATTGGCTGTCAACCGACTCAGAAACACAGGTGATAGAAGTATGTCCAAGAACAGGCATGAGCTTCCTCATCTAGTTCCTCTCTCCTGCCCCATCAGACAGATGAGACAGCTAGAGCAATAAAATCAATTGCTGACAAGATAGAAAGGTTGGAATTAGAAGGGAATCCCATGTACAGAAATCCCCAAAACAATGATAATAGAGGTTTCAGATGACCTGCTAACAATATGCCTCAGGTTTTCCCGAGGGAACAAAGGGGAAAGGACAGAGAAGATCAAAGGGTTCAAGCCCCCCTCCAAAATAACCTAGTTGATCATGAGGAGAGAGAGGAGATAGACGAGTTTGGCCCTGAAATTCACTGTATTGAGGAATCTACCCCTTTTCCTCATTTGACGCAATCCGCGTATGAAGAATCACTGATGAGTGCTCAAATTCATGAGTTGGGGAAAGAACAGAGGGTCGGTCACACTTCTAACAGATATAATCTCAGATCAAGAAGGAAAGAAGGAGACTCCGACAGCTTAGACCAGCCCCTCATAGCAGATAAGCCTACTAAAACTGCAGCAGCCACAGCTAAAGAAAAGAAGACTCAGAGTGCTTCATCAGCAACCAAAGAGCCTGTCACTGAGGTAAGAGAAGCTCCTAAACCTACCCCCTCCTTCAATTTTGAGCATGAGATTCAGAAGATTAGGATTCATGTACCTCTCTCTGAGCTAGTTAAAAATGAGGACTTCAAAAGGTCCCTCTCCAAGTTGCTACAACCTAAATCCCCCCAGCCTCCCTCTAACTCAATAAACCTTCAAGACGAAAAGCCTGCAGTCGTCTTAGGGCCCATGGTAGAAGATAGAGATGATTCATCTCCTCCCTTCTACACATCCCTGAATATACATGATAAAGTGTTGCATAACTGCCTCATGGACTCAGGGGCTTCCCATAACGTTATGCCCAAAATAGTAATGGAAGAGCTAGGATTAGAAGTGACCAGGGCCTACCATGATTTATACTCTTTGATTCAAGGAGAGTGCAGTTCCTAGGAGTCATCAAAGACCTAGCGGTTTCCCTGTTTCAGCTGCCCATGAAAAGTGTGGTCATGGATATTGTGGTAGCCGACGTTCCCCCCAAATTTGGTATGATGTTGTCTAGATCGTGGATCAAAAAACTGGGAGGGACACTACAGATGGATCTCACATATGCCACCATTCTGGTCTTCAGAGGGGAACAAAGGAGATTATACAGAGAAGCCCAGCTGGCCTATATTGTCAGTGATGAAGCAGACCCTACCAATCACCCCATCTTTGCACTTGACACTGACTTGGGGTCTAGTTTGCTGCAGCTTACCGATGCCCCTGAAAGATCTTTACTAATCAGAAAACATCCCAGCCCTGATCATCCAATTTCCCCTCAAAGCTCCTCTGTATGGAAGATCTTTTTTGACGAAGCTTCTTCTAGCGAAGGCGCTGGCGTTGGAGTGGTTTTCATATCACCGTGTCAAGAAGTCGTGTCTCTATCATACAAGATGGAATTCGAAGCCACCAACAATGTGGCAGAGTATGAAGCCCTTGTTCTGGGTATGAGGTCCGCAAAGGAAATGGGAATTGAAGAAATAGCAATATTCGGAGATGCTAAGTTGATTATTCAGCAGGTAAGGAACGCTTATCATGCCCATAATCCCCGACTCGGAAATTATTGGAATGAAGTATGGGACCTTATTGATAATTTCTTCTTGGCTTTTAACATTTCTTTCATTCCGAGGGGAGAAAATACTTTGGCCGATTCTTTAGTTGTCTCAGCTACTTTGCTCAAATTTCCTCTGCCACCTATGGTAGAAAATGATGTTGATATAAGATATAGGCCCTCGGTGTCGGACAATGTCAAGCATTGGAAGGTGTTCGAGGATGATTCTGAACTCGAAAGGTTTCTCCAATCAGTCGACGAATTTTCCGCGTTGCATATTGACCAGGATCCCGACCTGGAAGGTGAACCTCGTCCTGAGGAGTTTGTAAATAAAATCGCTAATCATCAGATTATTCAGCTACCTAGCAATCACATTCTGAGAGGACTTGTCCCTTTAGAAAGATTGTTCGATGGGAATGATGTGCCAATAAAGGGCAAGGTCTCAAATGAAGATGCCGATACAACTGAATGCAACATTGGTTCACAGGAGGATCCTTGATTCGTCAAATTGTCAAGCAGCCTGACTAGTGAACAGAGGGTCGAGTACACGGAGTTGCTGAGAGAGTTTGCCGATGTGTTTGCATGGACATACGAAGACCTCAAGATGTATGACACATCTATCATCGAGCACAAGATCCCGTTGAAAGAAGAAGCTAGGACTTTCAGGTAGAAGCTAAGACAGATAAACCCCATGTTGCTTCCCATCATGGAGAAGGAAGTTAAAAAGTTGTTGGATGCATGAATCATTGTCCCCCTAAGATATTCTGAGTGGGTGGCCAACTTGGTCCCAGTAAGGAAGAAAAGTGGGGAAATCAGGCCTTGTGTCAATTTTAGAAACCTGAATAGAAGCTCAAAGAAAGACAATTACCCCTTACCTAAGATGGAACACATATTGCAGAGGGTAACTGGAGCATCTAGGATATCCATGGTTGATGGGTTTTCAGGGTATAATCAAATATCAATCATGCATGAGGACAGAGAAAAGACATCCTTCACCACTCCTTGGGGCACATTCATGTATGCCAAAATGCCTTTCGGATTGATGAATGTAGGAGCAACGTTTCAGCGAGCTATGGATATAGCGTTCATCAGGGAGAAGGACCAGTTTGTGGTAATCTATCTAGATGATATCACAGTCTTCTCCAAGACAGACAAGGAGCACCGTTGTCATCTGAAGAGAGTCTTCTTGAAGTGTCGAAGGTTTGGCCTATCCCTGAACCCCAAGAAGTCTTTGTTTTCCATGAAGGAGGGGAAGTTATTAGGCCATATAGTGTCAGCAGAGGGAGTGAGGATTGATCCTAGCAGGGGAGAAGCAATTCAGACCCTTTCACTTCCCCAGTCTAAGAAAGAGGTCCAGGCATTTCTAGGAAAGATTAACTTCCTGAGGAGATTCATCTCAAATTTTGTTGAACTGGTAAAACACATCACAGCAATGCTCAGAAAGGGAAGCGAAGTGAGATGGACCGCTGAGCCCCAGGCATCTTTTGACCAAATAAAAAAGGCATTGACTGAGACACATGTGCTTAGCAGTCCTAACTATTCCAAGGAGTTCCTAATTTTCTCCTTTGCTTCTTTTGATACAATGGCGGTGGTCTTATTGCAGAAAAATGAGGAAGGGCGTGAGCAGCCTATTTCCTTCTTCAGCAAGGCATTGAGAGATGTTGAACTCCGGTATGAGATCATGGAGAAGCAGGCCTATGCCTTAGTGAAAGCTCTCAAATCTTTCAGAGTCTATGTCTTGCACTTGAAAATCACTGCATACGTTCCTTTGGCCTCTGTGAAAGACATTCTTATACAGCCTGACATAGACAGAAGAAGAGGTAAGTGGATTGCCAAGATCCTAGAATTTTATCTAGAGATTAAGCCCACCAAGTTGATAAAGGGGCGGGGTTTGGCCAAGTTGTTGGCTAAATATAATTGCAAAGCCTTAGGGATTAGCTTCATCAATGAGCAAGCTGAGTCATCCAACAATAATTTTCAGGGTGCCTTGTCCCTAGCAACATCCTCTTGGTACAAAGATATCTTGTACTTTCTGCAAGAATTGAAGCCCCCCGATGGAATGGGAAAAAGTAAATCAAGGGCTCTAAAGCTCAAGGCGGTCAAGTATTGCCTCATTGATCAAGCCTTATACTAGAAAGACCCTCTAGGGGTATTTCTGAGATGCCTGGACCCACAGGAGGCCCAGAAGGTTACGTTTGATTTTCATAGCGGCCTTTGTGGAGGTCATCATTCCTGGAAGACCACAGCCCACAAGATACTCCAAGCGGGGTATTATTGGCCCACATTGTTCCCCGATGTTTGCAGGGAGATTAGAGCTTGCACCAAATGTCAAAATTTCTCAGGAAAGCAACAGCTCAAATCGTTGCCATTGAAACCCATAGTAGCTTCGGCACCTTTTCAGCAGTGGGGGTTGGACTTCATCGGAGAAATTCACCCTTCCTCAAGTGGTCATCACAGATGGATCCTGACTGCAACAGATTATTTCACCAAGTGGATAGAAGCTGTCCCCACCAGAAGCGCATCACACAAAGTAATTATCAGATTCTTGGAGGATATCATAGCTTGATTTGGTTGTCCCAGCAGAATTGTCACCGATATTGCTGCTTCTTTCAAATCTGAACCTCTAATTAAGTTCTGTGAGCAGTTCCAGATCTCGCTAATTCACTCCACCCCCTACTATCCCCAGGGCAATGGTTTAGTGGAATCCTCAAACAAAAGCCTGATAAAGATCATCAAAAGATTGTTAGAGGATAACAAAAGAGCCTGGGATTTGAAGTTGAAATTTTCTCTGTGGGTCGATCGTGTCACCACGAAGAAGTCTCTGGGCACTTCGTCGTTTCAACTAGTCTACGGAGCAGAGGCGGTTTTCCCTACTCAGCTCGCCTTACCTGTGGTGAAGTTCTTTCAAGACTACGAGGGAGAACCAGATCATATGATCAGAAGAATTCATCAGATAGTGGAAGTGCAACAGATCAGAGAACAAGCGAGGGACGCAACTTACAGTCATCAGCAGAAGATCAAGCAAGTTTTTGACAAAAGGGTTAGGAAAAAGGAGTTCAATGTCGGGGACTTGGTATTTAAGTGGGATGTGTTGGAAATACTAAAACAACTGAGAGGGGGGGGGTGAATCAGTTGTTTATAAGCTTAAACAATTTTATGCCTTTTAAACAATTATTAAGATTTCTTCATGTGTCATCAACCAACATACAGCATATGGACAGTAAGAGTAAAGATCATCAGTCACACATAAAATACACACAGAGACATATTTTCACAAGGAAACCCATAAAGGGAGAAAACCTCTTCTTCTTCGAAATGATAGGCAGTCTTTTGCAGTTCTGTACATCATTTACAATTGAGCACCAACGCAATGTGAGGCTGCTACCTCTGTTTTACAAGCTACAACTTGTTGAGGGCACCAACTCTCTATTTTCTCTAGCACCCACTAGAAGGAAGCACCAACTCCCTGTTTATTCCAGCACCAACTGGATGGAAGCACCAACTTCCTGATTATTCCAGCACCAACTGGATGGAAGCACCAACTTCCAGTTACACAGGCTACAACCTGCATAACAGAGAACATTTGTTCTCCCTAGCACCACCCTGCCACCCTAGTTTCTCTGGCTGCAACTAGATGGAAGCTACAACTTCCTGTGTTCAAGCACCCACTTGAACTTTTGAGGACAACAGTCCTCCCGAGCACCTCCCAACCTCCCTAAGATATTAATGATTAAATAAGAATTCAACTTTACAGATAAATCAGTTCATACCAATTTTACTTTGTTCTRTAAATCTTGTCTTCTGCTGCTTGCTCTATCGTTCTACTCTGCTTCTGCTCTGCTCTATCGTTCTGCTTTGCTTCTGCTCTGCTCTATCGTTCTGCTCTGCTTCAGCTCTGCTCTATTGTTCTGTTCTGCTACAGCTTCTCGTTTTTGCCATTCTACTCTTCTTCAACTCGTTYTGTTCTTCTTCTCTGTATTTCATCTGCTCTGTCTGTCCTTTTCTCCAATCCTCATATCAATTCATTTCATTCTGTRTATYAATYAGACTTCATCCTTAACTCCTTCTCCTTTCTCCTTTTCTTACTATTTCATTCTTTTTCACGCAGAGTCACAAAACWMCATACAATGTCACTCGTTTTCTTTTATACATTCTRCTATGACGRTTCCACTTCCCATCTCCTTCGGCAAGAGCAACGACAACTGTCTCAKCAACTGAATCGKCATCTGAAACGTTAACTAATTCTTCATAATGAGTCTGTTTCACTAATAGAAATCATATTCAGTYGTTAACTRTGAGAGAGAACAGTGACCCTCYGATCAATATTTGATCCAACGGTTCAGATCAAATCGGGATTTCACTCATCGCGATTTCGGCATTCACAGTGTCGAGATGCACATGTACTCGGAACCCYCGATTCTCCGATMCCCGATGTGCTCCTTTCCCGAGCTTTAGCCCCTTCTGGCTACACAATGGTCCATGTGACCARCTATCACGTGACCACCACCATACCTCTCGAAAATGTGCGCTAGCTCTCCTGGCTAGAACATGGTCCATATGACCTGTCTCCGTGTGACCTTGGTCTTATCACTCCATCGGAGTTTCGGCACTTACGATGACATAATGTTTATGTCCATGGGATTCGCGATTTCCCGATTTGCGATGCGCTTCAGCCCTCCTGGATGAGCCCTGGTCCACGTGACCGTTACCCATGACCTTTCGTTGAGATTTCGGGGTTATAATGATAATGTGCATACGCCCCCTGTTCTTGCAATATGCCAATTCCCGACTTCCTCTGTACTCCTTACACCTGTACTGCATTGACTCCTGGGTGGCCCACAGCCTATATGTCTTATCGGGAAATCGCGTATCGTGATTTTGCGATGTCTGATGTTCAATGTTCTTGTCAATACCAAAACCCAATCCCTGAAACTCTGACCAGTGCTAGGATCTACGGTTCAGATTCATTCTGGATTCAACGGCTGCAATTAAATAGCGAAATCGCATTTCGCGATTTCGGAGTTCTTGATGTCAAGAGATTTTGACATTGCAAAGTGTCGATTCCCGATCCCCGATACTCCATGTAGAGATTCAATGGTCCAGTTCACTTCTAGCTCGACGACTCAGATTACATTGCAAAATCGCATATCGCGATTTCGGAGTTTCTGTTGTAGTGTTTTCTTGACATATCAAAGTCCTGATCGTTGATGCCTCTGCTGACGTCACACGTGGTTTGACACGTGTTAGATCCTGCCACGTGTCACTCTGATTCGTGAATTGCATGAGCCTGAAGTGTTAGATCTGCCTGACACCTGTCATTCTCTGGTTATGCCACGTGTCCCTGGGTGACGTGGTCTACCGACGTGAGTTGGATCAACGGTCTAGATCACATGTTGATCTGGCGGTTCAGATTCAGTCGGGATTTCGCATATCGCGAAATCGGGGTTTTCATTGCATTGTGTTCTTTGCATTATGAAATCCCGATCCCCGAATCTCCGATGAAGCCTCCTGGTTTCCACGCGTCCATACGAATGAACGATCCAGATCCCTGCTTGATTTAACGGCTGCGATCAAATCGCGTATCGCGATTTCGGGGTTTTCGTTGTAGAGTGAACTGGACATTTCAAAGTCTCGATCCCCGATTCTCCGATGGCTTATCTATCTCGCAACTTCTACAGATACGATGACCCTCGTTCTTTCGGGAAATTTGAATGGGATCCTACGGTCACTAACTCTTCTCCTCCCGATTATTGTTGCGCGGCTATTCATTGCTATTGTCATCACTGCAACAACAACTGTACTTGCCATCAGCAACCACAACTGTACTTGCCATCAATGACAAGTATACGCTGATTTTCTTTCTATTAACTAAAATTGCCAACAGGATGCACCCAGACAGGATAAAGGCAAGCACAGTAAGTTCGACGCCCTCTGGATCGGCCCCTTCAAAATCTCTGAGATTTTCTCTAACAACACATATAGGTTGCAGGATCTGGACGGTGAAGAGGTTTTCAACAGCCCAGTGAATGGGCATTTTCTAAAAAAATGTTTTATTTGAGCCTTAGACGGCTCCTCTGTTTGTAAATATTGTCTTTTACTTTGTTTGTTTAGTTTCTTTTTGCATGTTTTCAGCCTAATAAGTGACTCCATAGACCAATAGCAAGGCACTGAAGTTGTAGAAGGAGTTCTTAGAGCATCACAGGGACGACTCTATCCCCCATGGAGCCTAATGTTAGCGATAATTCTTGTCTTGGGCTCAAGAGCATTCGGGTCTGCAAGATTACACGAGAAGCACTTGAGCGCAGCATGGAAAAGTCTTGTCTTTCGACTTTCAATCAAGCGAGCGGGCAAAGTATGTCATCAACGGCCAGGATCCATGTTTAGAGAAAATCAATGATCGACGAGTAATCACGGTTAGCGGAGTTGCGCCAAGATTAGCGCAATGGATAGCGCTTATATATCACCAAAAATATCTCATTCGTCCATCCAGAGGGGACACCTGGCGCAAGTAGAGCCATCTTGACGCCTCGCTCATCGCAGCTCCAACGTACAGAAAACAATTCCATCATACCCCGATACACGAAGTAGCGAGAGCATTCAGGACCTGGGGCCCACTGCAGTGTCGAGCGAGTTCAAGACCGTCAGATCTCAGAGGGACACATGGTGCGCGATTGGGCTCCATCGCCTCCTTTCCCTTCGCAACTTTAGAGAGCGAGGACCAGCCTCCTCCCAGCTGCGAGATGTGAAGCGTAGAAAGCATTCAGGACTCGGGCCCACGGTATCGCCGAAAGAGATCTCAGTCATCCATCTGAAGCAGACACCTGGCGCGTGATTGGGCTCCTCTCTTTTTTGTCTATCGTAAAGTTGAAGCATAAGGATTAGCTCCTCCCAGTCGCGAGTCGTGAAGTGCCGAAGGCGTCCAGAGCCTGGGCCCACAGCATTGCCGAGAAGATCTCATCCACCCATCCAAGGGGACGCGTAGTGCATGATCAAGCCATGTCGTCATTTCATCTATCGTAACTTTGAATCATGAGGAGCAGCCTCCTCCCATCCATGAAACGTGAAACGACGAAAGTGCCTTTGAAGATAGGTACAGGGTCACAACCCGTGGTCACTTGGGGGTTGATAGAAAGAACTGCGCAAAGGGCCGAAGCGTCGGGTTTGGCTGCAGAAGGGATCACTGTGTTCTCCAGGTGCCAGTTAAACTTGATCTCAATACTGTTTCTCGCTCGGAGTAAATGAAGGTAAGAAGGGGTAGTTGAAACCTCTCCTCAGTCATTAAGTGCGAAGTATAGAGGGCCTAGCGAATGGTCTGCTCGAGAGGGTCCTGTGTACCCATTTTTCCAGAGAAGCCATGCCGAGTTCTTGACCAGCCGGAGGAGGCCTGCACACGCTAGCTCAGCATTTACTGGCCCAGCTACTCTTCCCCTGCAGAGGCCATGCAAAGTTAAGGAGACGTCTGATGAAGGACTTCCATCCGAAGATTGATTGAAGAGACGCTACGCCTTGGAGGGTGAGCACGCCTCTGTTGGGAAAATTCGCCCAAGTATATGTACTCAGTTTTGGTATTTTGAAAGGTATCGATGGTAGAGCAGAGCTCCCTACTGTAAAGTTTAACAGACATCCTAGTCTGTTGGATATGCATCTGTATTTGAGATATATTGTTTTATGACAGACAGTTTTTCTCGCTCCATCTAATTTTTGTCTCATGCTTAGAGAGTTCGTGATTGACTGAGTCGCGTGAATTATTGCAGTTCTGTTATGATAAATGATTTATCGTTGCATTATGTATTCTCTGGTTTTATGTATTTAAGTTCAAGAAGACCTTGCGTTTGGATGCATTCTTCTACAGTCTGTTAGGAACCTGTCGTTTGTAATAGACCTTCGCACTCTTTCCATATAAGTCTTCTACCTGTTCACCCTTTACTACAACTCACTGTCTGAAGTTTATATAAGACCTCACTCACCTATGCATGCCTGGCCTAGTTTTGAAGTTGAAATGATATCATTTTGAGTTGGCTTCCATTCGGTCACCCCATCTATAAACAAACCAT
>ML852100.1:51776-67070 GCA_009831015.1 Picea engelmannii
AGAGATGTTGCTTATTCTCAAGGGGAGGGTGTCTCAGAATGTTTCCTTGCCAAATTTTAATGTGCTTACCATTACTAGGGGACCAATAAAGGCTCTTGGTAATGAGAGGAAGTGAGGCTTTGAGGAGGTGCCAAATTTGGGAGTAAGATGAGCGGGGATCTAAATTATCAAGGCATCTCATGCGAGTACCCAAAAACTACTTTTCGTTCAAAATAGATTTCCACAATTATTTTCAACCAGTTATCAACCTCTAGAGAATTTTGGCTCCCAAAGATTTGTTCATTATAGTAGGATCTTGGATTCCCAAACCCCCGTGATTTTTAGGAGCACAGGCAGTGCTCCAGTTGACCAAGTGAAAAATTTTAGAGTTGGATTTCCCCCCTTGCCAAAGAAAATGTTGAAGTTCCTTGGTGAACGAGTTACAAAAAGAAATTGGAGCTACAATCATTGGGAATTGGTAGAGTAGGAGGGCATTTACACAGAATTGAGAAGCGTTATTCTTCCTACATGGTCAACCAGAGACCTCCCCATTGGTTAAATTTATATTTAAATTTATCGAGAATAGACTGCCAAGAGGAAGAGGGCAGAGTTTTTAGGCTAGTAAGGATTCCTAGATATTTAAAAGAATGACATTTCTCATTGTATTGGAAGTTAAAGATGTTGGCTATTTCTCTGGAAAGATTGGGGCTAACGTTCCATGTGTGTTATAAACCTAAATTTCTCTACATATGCATACCTTGTCTTTATCCCTCTTACTTGTTATTTTTTCCAAGCCATCACTAAGTTTCTCTTCTTAAAAACCCTATTTTTGAAGATGCGCGCGCTGTGCACCATTATTTCCCTTGTATGTATGCTTGTTGCACCACTACAGCCCACGTATGTATGCTAGTTGCACCACTACAGCCCACATATGTATGCTAGTTGCACCACTACAGCCCGCATATACTCACAAAAGTTGCAAGGAATTCGTTGAGATTACGGGCTATTGGGTAGTTTCCCAACTGATCCACCGCAAGTAGCACGTCACCCAACTGAACAACCGTCCTTTTGTCATATAAAATGAGGTGTTGGGGTCTCATTCCACATCTAGACATAAGAACAGTGAAAATCTGCCCGTTTCACATCCCCTCCTTGCCCTAAGAAATTGCTTGTGAGAATTACCTCAGAATTCCCCAATTTGCCCTTTTTCCTCCATCATAAACCCATTCCATTTCCCTAGAACAAGGTTGAGAGGAGAAAGATACACGGAGGTGCACTTGGATCTTGGTGAAGAGGATCCCGGACTAGGGTCATGGAGTAGTAGTCGACCTTGTTGTAAGTGATCATTGTATTATCAATAAAAGAAGTACTTTTCCTGTCCAAGATAATGACTTGTTGAATGTTTCCATTTGATTTATGTTTTTACTCTAACATCTAACCCTTATTGATATATGAAATTCATGTTTGTAGTTTTTTGTTTATCTGTTTGTGAATGCAGGTCATCCTTGGGAGGAGGTTTGCAGTCAGTGAAGCTATCAAGTGTGAGAGGATCATCATTGGACATAGAGTAAAGGTATAGTTACCTGATCCTTCTCATTTTTCTTTTTCATGTATGAGTCTGGGATATGTTTGGGGTAGTTAGAGAAGTAGGAGACTTTTAAATGGTTATTGATCTACCTACATTGTAAACCCTGGTGTAGCCATAGGGGGGGTTTTCCCGCTAGCAGAACTGGCGACCATACTGGAGAAGCCTCTAGGGTTTTAGGGGATTTTTTGGGTGTTTGATTAGTTTTATTACCTTTTGAGTTTTTGTGAGTCTGTTGAGTCTTTTAGGGATTCTGGTCACATGTTGGTGCCATACCAGTTCTCTGTGCCTTCTCAGTCTATCTATCTTATTTATTTTTTTGAGAAATTATAGAGGTGTATGTGCCCTACAGTGGGCTAGCCCGCATACATATGTGTCATGTCTAGTAAACAACCTGCGTACATATGCTCCATGTCTAGTAAACATCCTGCGTACATACGCAGGCTGCTGAAACAACAGTAGCGTACCTGGTTCAAGGAACTATTTTTGAAGAAGGAGGCAGTCAACCTCTTTCTTGATTGAAGTTCTACTTCTCAGGGTTTCTTGATAGAGTCCAGTGTCTCTGTTTTCGCAGTCATATCCTGGGTTAGATGTCAGTTTGCTTATCTTTTTAAAGATTTCTTGTGTTTACTTTGAAAGGTTTTTAGGTGAGTCTTTGAGTTTTTTATCAGCCTCTTTGGTGTCTTTAGTGATTCCCAACGATCCGTAGTGGGCTAGAGGTCAGTTTCATTCTTGTCTTGTTTTTCACTTTTTTCACTTTCGTTTGCTTTAAAGAAAAGAAAAAAAGGATTTATTTCAAGATTTCTTGTTTGAAGCATTTTCAAAAAAAAAAAATTGTTTTTCTTAGTTTTGTAAAGTAGTTGGAGTTAGTTATCTTACTTGTTAGGAAAAAGATTTCATTTTTTAAGTTATTTATTGATTTCTTAGAACATTAAGTAGCTCGTAGTCGAGCGAAATTTGGTTTTAGGTCTTCGTTTTAAAGATCTTGAAGAAAAGTTAGTTGCAAATCTTCATTGATAACTAGAAGTAATTTTGCTTTCATTTTCATTTATTTCTCCTTCTTCGTCTCCCATACACATCACTAGTTTCACTGCCATTTCCTTGAGTTAAAACAAGCCATTTAAAACAAACGCTAATTTAAAATCAAATAGACTTTATGTTTGTAGGATCAATCAACTAGTCTAGGCTAAAGCCTTGAATTAAGTTGGAGAGGAAACTCTTCAAGGATTATAAACAAACATTGGAGTCAGAGTTAGGGAGTGTAAAAAGTTCAGTGACGTGAAAGTTATACGGGACCCCCCTCTAACACAAGGGCTAAACATGAGGTCGCGTGAGGAAAGGTAGCGGAGATAACCCCTCCAAAATTGGAACAAATGTAGTGGTGAATGCATATTGAGGACTTGTTGTGGGATACTTTCGGTTGCATTTGCCTACGGAGCTTCGTGGACCTCGAATCCCTTCGAGATCCTCAGTTGTCTTCTGGACCACTTGCTTTTGATACCCTCGGTAGGTTTTGGACTTGTTATCTTGCTCATTGCGTTCCACCCGACTATCGATTGTACTCACCTACTGACTGTTTACAAGCTAGAAACTTAGTTGCCTTGATTATAGGGACTTACACAGGTGACTGCAAGGGTATACCGTGGTACCTAGGGAAGACATTGGGCCATGCTTTGCAGAGTATACCAAGAGGGTGCTTCCATGTTCGAGTTTCACTTGCACCGGTAAGTTTCTCTAGTGTTGGCTAGCGTAACTGTTCTTCCAACTAAATAGTGATTTTCTTGGTTTGTCTTGTAGGAACCTTTCTAGTGTGTGCTTGTTTTCAATCGATAGTAAACCCTTACTATGTCGTTGATATTTTCACAAAGTGGAAGATCAAGAGATCCACCAGTTGCGAAGTCTTCAGGGCCTGTCATCGGTCACATTAGATCCACCACTGCCACCATTACGGTGAATACTTGACCAGCAAGGATCATACGAAGTGATCGAGCCACAGGAAAGTGTGCTTGAGCCTGCTCCAAGAGGAGAATACTCGAATCCGAAGGAACCTACTATTTCTGACCGTGAAGCGAAATCTCTCGGGATAGCCAACACTCTGATCACTGACTTCTCAGCACCAATATTGGTACAAGTTGTCCCTCCAAGGGTAACACCTTACGAGCATCAGATAGTCTTACAAACAGTTATGGAATCAAATGTTGCTACTTTGTCTAGGAGTCCTCGTACTCCCTTACGGATGCCACCACAGGGGTCATTCCACCACCTAACCCACCTTCATCGATCTAGACCACAATGGTCTCAACCACCTCTACTTTGGGTAGTGGCCTGATGCCATCTTTGGCAGTGACCATGGCTCCATTCACACAAAGTGCGATGGGCCCTACATTTTCATATGGGATGCCCGGCTTTGGTACAAACTTCATCCTTACCTACTCCACCCTACAGAACATGGTTTTTGGGGCAGGGATCTCAAATGCTCCTTTTCAAGGTTCCATGGGGGGCACCTTATCCCCCTATAACATTATCCCTTACGGTGGGGTCCATATACCTCCTTCGTCCCCCTTGCTTGGTGGTGGTTCCCAGCCACCCGTCGAGCCGAACACGAACTACAGCTTGTTTGCAGCAAGCAGTCTAGGATCACCTTCTTACACCATGTCGGTGGGATCCATGTCATTCTTTTTTTTCGACATGTTTGGTAATAACACTTTTTCGTCCATTTTCATCTTGGCCAGGGGAAACCCTGGTTTTGGAAAATAGAATCTTGTGAAGGGTACTATTCCTACACAGGGGGAAAGTACATGAGTTTTCTCCTCACAAGGGCTTTGGAATCTTTGGCAGGGATTAGTTCCTTCATTAGGAATTTCGACGAGGGGAAACCCCTTCCATGGTCAATGGAACCCCAGGCAGGGCTCAATACCTATTCCCGTCGAATCGGCAGGGGGCAACCCCTTCCAGAATCTTTGGAACACAATGCAGGGAGCAATCCTCACCCAACGTTCGTCGTCCAATTATGGAAATCAATCGATGATGTCCCAACAAACGTAGTATCCATACACTGGCCAAGGCCATGGTGTTTACCATAACCCTAGTCAGCATCCCAACTTTTCCTGGCAACTTGGTGCCAGTCAAACTACAGGATCCCTTTTTCCTATACATAGTACCCAACCCAAACTACCATTTCTGGAAACGTTACATTTTATAGACTTGTCAAGGTTTCTTAACGACCCGATTTGTCATGATCTGTGTTGGCCCCCCATGCCGACTAAGTTTCCCTCAGATATTCTGAAGTTCAAAAGGTAAGACTAGCAAATATCTAGGTGATCACATGACAACTTTCCACCTATGGTGCTCATCAAACTCGCTGCGAGATGACTCCGTACAGTTGTGCCTACTTCAACGCACTCTTATCAGGGGTGTTGTGAAATGGTACATTGAGATCGACCACTTAAGATACTCTTACTTTAGCGATTTGGTGAAGGTTTTCCTAAACCATTTCCAAATACACATGAGATACGATGTCGGCACCGAATTTCTGTCCAACTTTGAGCAGACCAATGTTGATCATATCTCAGATCACATCTAAGAATGGTGGCGATGGAAGAGTTTGATTAAGGTACAAGTCCCATCGACTTTCCTATTGGAGTGATTCCTGAAGTCTTTGTTACCTCATTTATCCAAGGATGTTGCAACATCGGGAGTGTTTTCAGAGGAGGAGGAAATAATGAGAGCTCAACAGCTCGAACTGATATACTCTTAGTATGGCTTACTCGATGATATTTTTCCAGATGTGCCATGGTCCATCCTTGACAAGGCCAGACAAAAGTTTGGACCATATTTCGATGGTATAGTTGGTTCATCACAAGGAAATTCCACTGATCAACTCTCAAATCAAGTGCAATAATTTTCGATACAATAGACAGCGGTCAGCCAAACCTCAGGTTTGGTTGTTCCCCCTACTCCAACGTCGGACGTACACAGTGTGCAGTCAATGAACCTGAAGGCCAACCAACAGCCTGAGGAAAAGAAAAAACAACAAAACAAGAAGGTTAAGGGGGATAAATAACCCAGCCACAATGTTGGCGAGGGAAACACAGAGAAGATAAAGTCGAAGTATCTGTGTAACCTTTGCACGAAATACCACTCGACTCACCTGTGCCCTCAACTTGCGGAGGCCCAGAATTTATTGGCGCAACAACATCTTGTTGTATTAACGAACCCATTTCCTCATGGGAAACATATGACTCAAGCCTCTTTGTGCGCAAATGGGGGAAGTCAGGGACCCCCCGCGTCTACCAATAATCCCTTAGTCGCAAACATTTACATGATGAAAGGTGATGCTTACATAGCGACTAGGGCGCACGATTACAGAATGTTGGAATCTGTTGAAAAGGGTAAATAAGTTGTAAACCCATATGTTCCTATCCATATTGAGAAGACGATGGGTGAAACAATGACACACATCCCGAAAGGAGCGTTCAAGAAAGCTTCTCACAATCCAAACGCAAGGGCCACCCATAACTACTCTGTGGTGGAGAATTTTTCACAAACCCCTTGCGTAATGTCCACTTTGGAGGTCCTCCAGAGTTTCCCTTCACAAAGAAAGGCTTTGTTATCCACCTTGGGTTCTACAGAGACTTGTAACCTGGGAACGATCATTCTCGATACGACCGACTTAAAACCTTATCTCCCTTACCATGTCGTGTTTCAAATAGTAGTGGCTTACCCTGAGAAATATTTTACATGGAACATTTTTCGTACGATGGTTGATGAGGGTGCCTCAACATGCTTGATGTCATTGGTGTGTATGAAGGTTGTTGGCCAACCTGTTTTGTCTCCATCACCTACTCTACGTACTGTTTTTGGCCGTTGTTCTTTCAGACCACATGGAATTATCCCTTCTTTCCCTGTGCAGTTAGGAGGGAAGACCATGTGCGTCGAAGTTGAAGTGGTCGATGTGCCTCTCAACTACAACCTTCTGTTAGGAAGGATTTGGACCTATGTTATGCATGCAGTGGTTGCCACAGTGTTCTGTGTCTTGTTGTTTCCACACGAGGGTCGGATCGTATCCATTGATCGATTGTCCTTCTCTCATCCTGACCCTTCATCAGGGGTGTCCACGGTCCCAATGATTGATAACCCTCATCCCGATTTCAACAATGTAGGGGTTGGTTTGTGCCCACCATTGATGGGTACATTCAACTACCCACCTCCTTCTAGCGATGTCAATCTTATCGTAGTTTCCCCCAACCAGCCTAGGGCTGATATTTTTCAAGTGTCGTCGTTTCAAATGACTTACTTTCCCTATTCATGGACTCTTCCTTCCCCATCGGCCACAATGGAAGGGACAAGGCATTCTAGCATGGCCATGACCTTGTTCGTGGCAGAAGTTGCATACAGTATTGTCCAACAAGCTTCTGCCAACCCCGATCTGACTCCTGCACATGAGTTAGATCCATTTCTTGAGCCTATCTAGCCTCAAGGTTCCCTCGCCACTACATATTCTTTAGACTTGGTCTTGCCCTCCAATGAGGCGATTATAGAGGCATTGACTAGTCTGGACAGACCTTGGGATGATCTCCATCTCAGATCTTATTTTCTCCCAAAGTTAAGAAGAATCGAGGCAGGTGAATTCGTGTTGACTATGACTGGAGACAGGTCTTTTCCTATTAATCCTCTGGCTACACATGCAGTTTACGTCGAGTATAATATGGAAACTATTGCTAAAATCATACCTATTGACATCTCGAGAACCCCTAGCATCGTGGAGAATGTTTTCATCGGAGCGAACTGCTCCCCCGAAGAGATTCAGATCTATACTAACTTATTTAAGGAATTCTGCGACGTTTTTGCCTGGTCTTAAGAGGAAATGCCAGGCATCCATCTAAGAATCGTTGAACATGAGATAACAGCTTATCATGATGCCAAGTTGGTCCAACAGAAGCTTCATCCGATGAATCCTCAAAAAATTGCAGCTATTAAGGCTGAAGTAGAGAAACTACTTAAATATGGTTTCATCTACCCTGTACAATTGATGCAATGGGTGTCAAATCCCATTCTAGTTAACAAGAAACAGGGTATGATTCGAGTGTGCATGGACTTTCGTGACTTGAAAAAGGATTTTTCAAAGGATAATTTCCCCACCCCATTCATTGATGAGATTGTCGATGAATGCACATGTTGTGAGGTCTTTTCATTCATGGATGGTTTTTTGGGATATAACTAGATTCAAATCAAACCCAAAGACTAGCATAAAACAACTTTTATTTGTTCGTGGGGCACATTTTCTTATCATAAGATTCATTTTGTCCTGAAGAATGTTGGAGCTACTTTTCAACGGGCCATGTCTTTTTCTTTCCACGATCTTAGACATATAGTCGAGGCTTATCTCAATGATCTAGCATCGCGCTCTCACAAGAGATCTGATCATCCCACACACCTCCGACTAATCTTTGAACAATGTCGCTATTATCGGATTTGCTTGAATCCCAACAAGTGCAGTTTCTGTGTGACGTCGGGTCATCTTTTAGGTTTCATAGTTTGGACAACATGGATCATGGTTGATCCTCTTAAGGTTGAGGTGATAGTTCAGTTGCCTCCCTTGTGAACAGTCCCTCAACTACATATCTTACAGGGGAAAGCGAACTTTCTTCGACATGTTATCGCAAACAATGCTGAGATCACTAAAGGGTTCATGCGTTTATTGAAAAAGGGAGTCCCTTTCTATTGGGATGAATTCGCTCAGTGCTCTTTCGAAGCATTGAAATGTGCCCTCACGTCTACCCCTCTGCTCCGGCCTCCCAATCATAATAAATATTTCTTATTGTACTTGGTCGTCGTAGAGTCGACCATTGGTATGGTCTTGATTCATGAGGATGATTTGCTTGAGGAGCATGTGATTTATTACATGAGTCAATGTCTGGTTGGGTCGGAACTCAACTACTCCCATGTTGAGAAACTCATGTTGGCAGTAGTACATGTTGTCCAACAGTTATGTCATTATATCCTGCTTCGCAAGACCATCATCATTGTCATTGTGAATCCATTTCAATATGTGTTGACATGATGCGTAATCGGCAAAAAGATCAGTAAATGGATTGTAATCCTCCAGAAATTTGACTTGGATTTTGTTTCCGTGAAATCCAAAAAGTCATTGGTCTTTGTGGAAATCATTTCAGATATTTTGGTCAAATCAAGTGATGTTACTCCCAAATAATCGCCTATTAAAGGGGATCTCTTTTTTATCACATCTTTGGACCCCTGGTATGGAGATATGCTAGTCTATCTCCAGACTTTGAAGTGCCATGCTTCTGCTTCTCGCAATGAGAGTCGACTAATTCTCCATCAGGCACGAAACTATCTCATAATTTATGACACTTTGTATCGTCGAGGTGTAGATTGCATTCTTCATCGATGCCTTATACACAAAGAAGTGAAACTCATTCTTAACAACTGTCGCATTGGATCATGTGATGGTCATTTATCTGGGTTGGCAACAGCCCAAAAGATTCTACGAGCCGGTTACTTTTTTCCTATGTTAATAAAGGATTGCGTCGAGTCGGTCAAGAAGTCCCACCCATGTCAGATATTCTCTTGAAATATGAGGGCACATTCTTCTCCCATGTTTCCCGTCATTATTGTTGGTCCCTTCACCAAGTGGGTGGTTGATTTTACTACATGCCACCCGACTTCAGCCAGGGGGCATCGTTATATCATCGTAGCGGTAGACTACTTCACAAAGTAGGTCGAGGCTATGCCAACATTTAACAATGATGGTGAAACAACATCTCTCTTCATTTTTAACCAGATAGTAGCAAGGTTCGGCATCCCGAAGGAGATTGTCACTGACCATGGTAGTCACTTCCAGAACAAAATGATGTCCAAGTTAAAATCAAAGCTTGAATTGAGGCAAGAGAATTCATCACCTTACTACCCATAAGCGAATGGTCAAGTAGAAGTTGTATATAAGTCCCTCAAGACTATTATGCAGCGAACGATCAATTCTACCAAGTCAAATTGGAATTTTATGTTGTACTGAGCATTGTGGGCCTACCTAATATCTGTAAAGAATGCCATCGGTTTCTCACCTTTTCAACCTGTTTACGGGCTGGAAATAGTATTTCCTATAGAGTGTCAGATCCTGTATTTAAAGTTGGTGGGAGAGTTATTGCCAGACACCTCACCTCTTGAGGAATACCTATTATATCTCAAGCAGCTCTATGAGCAACATCGTGATGCAACCTTGGCCAACGAGGCTCACAAGCAATGAGTCAAGTGTCAATATGATCGGTTCGTTCGTCCTTGGATTTTCTCTGAAGGCGACCCTGTCCTGGTCTACGACCAAGATAAGGATCCCCTGGGGGAAGGCAAGTTCAAACCTATGTGGTTCCAACCTTTCATTGTGAAAGAGGTCTTAAATAAGGGTGCTTATCGTCTGGTTGACTTTGAGGGAAATGCTTTGGCAAAGCCTAGAAATGAGCTCTACCTCAAGAAGTATGTAGGTTGGTCGCCTCAGTGATTTCTTGTACATATGTATAGTTCTTATACAGTTGTTTTTGGTCTTTTTTTTTTATGGATGTGTCATTATTTATGTCATCTTTTCATTGTGGCAGATATCAAGTGAATCAAAGGTGTTTGTTCGGTTCGTGAATGACACTAGCCGACACACTTAGAGTCTTGCTTCCGCAATTTGGGTGATTTTCACGCCTCAATGCTAGTTGTTATCTTCCTGAGGTATATGTCTAGGTGATGCCACGAACAATGTCATCGAGTACATTGCATTAATAGAGTTGCTTCGTGACACTTTTTCACATGGTATCTCTTACCTTCGGGTCTACTTAGATGTTGAGTTGGTTGTGTCCCAGTTAAATGGGTTTTACCGTGTTTATGATCCTACTTTACAACGATGCTTCCTTAGGGTATGTCTCTTAGAATGTTTCTTTGATTACGTTACGTATATCCATTTTCCTAGGAGATTAAATCAAATGAAAGATACTCTAGCTAATCAAGTATCAGATTGGCATATTGCACACACATACACATGTACATACATTTGTAAAGAAATGTGATCCATAAGACATAATTATGTAAATATATATATCAAAAAGTGTCAGAGTACATTGGTGGGTGCGAATGCCTCAAAAATATATATCTAGTATACATCATAGGGCTTGTGCCCTCAAAAAATATACAAAAAAGAGTGCCCTCGGCACATAAAAAGTCCATCCTATCTAATCTCGGGATCTATTGGGCCTGCTGTAGTGAAAAATGGTGTTTTCCAAACGTTGGAAGAGTTGGGCCCGCGTCTGTGGCACCCCAACTACGTGAGGTTGCATAGATGGTGGGAGATCATCGATCTTGGCCATGGGAACTACACGAGTGAGCGCGGTGAGGTTCTACTCCACCCATCTCAATACTCTCTCATCCTCTCCAGTTGGAGGTCCCTCTGTGGGTGTTGGTCCACTGGTTGTTGCTGGTACTGCCTCTGGTCGAGGATGTCACCTAGTCCTCAAGAAGTCGATTGGACACACTGGTCCCACATATGTACATAAAAAATATGCAGTTGTCAAATACTCTGATACATCTAAAAATAATATATATATAAAAGAAACTAAAAATTAAATAACTTTAAAAAACACAGTACCTATCTCTCCTCGCTCCTCTCCAGGAGGTACAGGCATGTCTGGATCCCTATAAAAGTTGATTCTAGCATAGGGGTAGTCCTCTATCACTAGAATCTGTTGTGCCCACCACTCAAAGAATTTATCATCGAAGGCCTCTATGGTCCTTCCCCCGCCCTGCAATGGTAGCAATTCTACCCACCTACACATTGTTAGGAAGGAGGCCACATTCCTCTGTATTGTCTCTCGCGGACTCAGGTTGGGTACCCTCTCAAAGAAGAATGACCACAAAATGGTACTGAACCCTAAGTTGTTGTAAATCCTCCCTTGACACTCTATGAGCCACCTCTTCATGCACTCAATCATGGTTGTGCTCTAGTTAAATATCCATGCGTTTAGGCACTGCATTGCACAATACATGTGCGACCAGTGATCCGCCCAATAAGAAAAACGATCACCTTCATTGATAGTTTGGTGATCTTGTGGATGGGCATCTGAGAACCTACTTTCTTAGGCCAGCCTCACAATGTATTCCGATGATTTCATCGATGTTGAAGGGCCCAGGGGGAAATATACACAGGTTGACTATTTCCTCTCTCCTCAAGAGGCCAGTCAAGAAATATATGTCCTCAATAGTTGGAGTCAATGACTACCCCTCAAGCATAAACGTCTTTGTGTCAGGATGCCAATAATCTACCAAGGCATTCAGCAGCCTAGGTTTTTCCCTCGTGAATGGAGATCGGTAGATCTTCCATAACCCGCATTGTTTCAATGCGACGATAGCAGCAGAGTCCTCATCGACCAAGATATCGTTCTCCTTCTGTTCCCTCTCCCTCCAGTGGACATACATCCTATTACATGACAAGTTCAAGGGGGAGTTAACTCTTGCACTTTTTATTTTTCAATGCTTTTGAGGGTGTATGCGGGTTGTTTTTATATACATCTGCAGGCAGACTATTTTTTTCTCGCGGATGTACATGGGTTGTCCTTTGACAACCCGCATACATGTAGGGTTGTCTATTTTTAGGAGGGCATGCCCCCTCAAAAACTAAAAACTATGAAAAATTGAAGTATTGAAATGCAAGAGGGACAAGTTTATACTTACTTGATCTGACCGGAAGTTCATTTCGTCCTCTGAAGCTCCGGGAATCAACTCTTTTAGAAAAGGGGTCTTGTTTACCTTCTGGTTAATTTTCAAATTGAAATGGTGAAAATGAGTTGTCAGCTTCTATTTATAGACTTTTTTTGCCCTTTTTGCCACTTTTTTGAACCCTTTTGTCATTTTTTTTGGCTTGAAAATGATTTAATGTGGTTCTTGACTTTCTTATTAGATGTCACGGTGCACTTTTTTTTGGTTTGGTAAATGTTTTGGGAGATGGGTCATTTTTAAAGGTCCTTTAGTAAAAGTCTGTTTTCCAACTTTTTTCATATAATTTAGGATTCCACCTCCACTTTTTGCATATCGTTGTCTTTTCCACTTTGCCATAGGATCGATCCCACCGAAGTGTGACATAGAACCATCATTTATGCTTTAGAAGTGTCATAATTAGGTGCTAAAGCCTACCTTTACATGGATGCCCTAGATAGATCCTTGTTGCATTTTTGGCGTCCATGTTGTCTCCTACGACTTTAGGATCAAGAGTCCTTTTAGTCCTATCATGATTACGAGATTGAGCCTCATTCTTCTGATGCACCATCACCTTTGGCCTCACCCTCAAAACTCCCAAAAATGAGCATGCTTTGTTGTCTTTCAACCTCGCTTTGAAATATGAAAGTAACATCCAATGAGACTATATTTATGCCTTTTAATCTCCTCTGGATTAACTGAGAAAAGTGACTTCTTGGAGTCTTCTTTAAGCCCTTTTCAGACTCTCGAAACATGAAAACATTTTTGAGTGATCTTGTTTTCCTTCACACTCGCTAAACTAAAACTCGAAGGCACATCTTTCCAGTGGTAGTTTACCCACTTTTTGGTTCGGATGGTCAATTTTACAATCAAAGGTATACTCTAGGAACTTCGGTTCTCTAGAAGAGTATTCTTAGGTATAAGTTTAACCCTTTTTTGGGCCTGAGGGACTAAATTTATGAAAAATGAGCCCCCGCGGAGTCCATAGTTAAGCTCTTTTCAGACTCCCTAAAATTGAAAGGATCGTCGAGTGACCTCGTTCTTTCACACTCGTTAAACTGGTCCAGAGGAACATCCCAAACGGAGTCCATAGTTAATCTCTTTTCAGACTCCTTAAAATTAATATCATCGAGTGACCTTGTTCTTTCACACTCGTTAAATTGGTCTAGAAAAAAAATCTATTGGCATGAGTTTACCCCTTTTTCTGGCCTATAGATTGTGAAGGAAAAAGGTACACCTCGGGATATTCGTCTCGCGAGGAGAGTTCTCCTAAGTAAATTTTATATTTTTTCGAGCTAAGGGGACTAAATCGAGAAAAACGATGTGAGTCCATAGTTAAGCTCTTTTCAGAATCCTTAAAATTGAAAAGATTTCTGAGTGATCTTGTCTTTGTCACACTCGTTAAAATGGCTTTGAATATACGTCTTTTCGGTGCTAGTTTACCCCTTTTTCAAACCGACTAGACTATTTTCGAAAAAGGTACCCCAGTGGAGTCTTCTTTTATGGTTTTTCAGATTCTCTAAACATGAAAAAACTACTGATCTTACCTTCTTTGGGCTCGTTAAAATTACATTGAAGGGGATTTCCATTGTTTCTTATAAATTGCATTTGCATCTCTGCGTCTTTGGCCTAATGTCGGCTCCATATTCCTCTCAACTGAACCTTTGAAGCATGCCTTATATGCAAGCCTTGTAGCACTTTGCCTCTACGTCTTGACACCTTGAACCATGGAGGAATTTTCCTGAGTGTCCTTTTCCTGCACATGTCTGCTTGCTCTAAGCATTAGTGTGTTCCTTATGCTTGGAACTAGTATGTTTGCGACACTCATTCCTCCTTTGTAACATACCATTTTTTTATTCTTTTTCGAGCTCTTTAAAATTTTGAAAAAGACAAAAAAATAAAAATAAAAACCCCAAAAAGAGGACAGGATTTATTTTTATTTTTTTGGCAGCACAATGAGTTGCCCTTGGAAAAAGCACGTCCTTTCATTTGTTCGTCAAGATTTGGGATCTATTATGACCTTAGGAAGTTTTTCCTCCTACATAGAGTTGTGTCCTCCTCCGTTTGGTTATTCTTCCAAACACGTGGAGAGTTTGTCTTGCCTCCTGCATCATGAACTTATGTCAATTTCATGTTGCCTGAGTCTGATCAATTGTCATGCTATTGTCCAAGGGAATTTTCACCCAACCTAATTCATCCTTTCTGCAGTTGGTCTCTTGACTTCATATCTGACCATCCTAAAAATTCCAATCAATTCCTTGTTCAAAATCAATGAAGTTATTTGCCTAATCATCAAGATCCTCTTGTATTTTCCCGACGATCCATCAAATACCTCTGGGTAGTGAAGTCATACACTCACATTGTACTCCTAACTGAGTTTTGAATATTTTGAAGTTGTTGCTCAAGCTCTGAAGACCTCATCTCCAGCCATCAGGCATTATTGTCTTCTTGAAGATGGATATTATACTTGTATATATTTGATTTTGAGATGTAGATTCGTTGTGTATTTCTCGCAGCTACACTTTATATAGTTATATGACATTGATATGCAGTGTATTTGAATGGTAGCCATGATTTATTTCATCTCGAGCATGGGTATGCCTACCTCAAAGAGACAATTGTTATTTTTGCAAATGGCACCTCCCAAACTCTAGTCTCGGGCTCACTTGTTTCGTACATTGGTGAATATTTGTAATGTATTTCGGTATCTGTTATAACCCTAAATTGCTTTACATATGCATACCAGGCCTTTGGCCCTCTTAATTGCTATTTTTTCCAAGCCATCACTGAGTTTCTCTTCTTAAAAACCATATTTTTAAAGTTGACTTTAATGTTCTAGAATCTTTAGTGAACATGTCCAAAATTATTTTGAATTTTAAGGCAAGGATGCTAGAGGAAACATTGATTAGGAGGGTGTCATCTACAAATTGTGAGTGGTTTAGCCTTTTGGTTCCATGAGTGATTTTTACACCAAGAATGGATTTTTG
>WSFP011374873.1:0-30592 GCA_009831015.1 Picea engelmannii
TATAATTTCAATCTCCTCCTTTCATAGTGTGCACTTGTTAGGCCCATAGCATTTCCTTTTCTACAAAACTTCCCAACTTAAATCTTTATTCATAATAGAAAACCATATAAAAATCATGGTTTTCAAGGGATATCTAATCTTCCACAAGAGCTTCCACCACCATTGGGCCTCTTCTTGATTACCATCGGAAAACGTGGCTTTATACCCCAACCTAGGAGTTCTAAGACCACATTAATTAATCCTCTACTTATCTAATATAGACATGAATTACCTTTATTTTTGTAGTGTAGGCCTCCCACTACTCACCTTCAAGACATTTTAAACCAAGTATTATTGCAAATTTCAATTCTTGTTACTATATAGTTGTTAGTTTTAGATAAGTTTCATGAGCCAAAGTATATATCCCCCTCCCTTGGAGGGAAGCAATCAAATGATTAGATAGTTTGTATGCATCACCATTCCTTACCGATGGGTCATAACCTACTTTAACCTTTTCACCATTACCCACTTTCCAAACCAACCAGTTTCGTACTAGAGGGAAAGATAATATAATGGTTTCAAAATTATGGACGCATTATGGATGTTATTCCCAAGGGTTCTAATCCACTCTTCCACAAAATAAGGTTCTATATATATCTAAATGATGACTTGGTTGTAGAGCACATCCTTTGATATATGTCTCCATAGGATCTTGGTAGCTAAGGCCTTCCCAAAATGGTGTATGTTCTCAAGGCCCTAGCTCCCCAAATCCTTGGGCTTAGTTATGGCCTATCATTTAACTAGAGGAATTCCATCTCTTTCTCTCTTTCCAATCCATATCTTAAAGTGTTACATAGTTATTTGCCACTTGATCACTTGATGGGCATCATCTAGAGGTTAGCAGTCTGAAACACTGAATTATACCACTTTTCCCTTGAGTTTGCAGTACCTTTTTTCCTGGTCGTTGGTTGTCCCTTTATAGGTTGTGACCAATATTGTTGGTTGCTCATTGTCCTCTTTCAAGTAGCGGCCGGTCACTTCTTGTACGGATGCGGGGCACGACCAGGTCTGTTACTCCCTATTTAGGACTAGTTTCCATGATATGAGATTAAACTTCAGATTTTTCATGGTTCGACCTTAAGAAGCTTGTTATCTTGGGCATCTAGATACTATCTAGATTAACCTTTTATCTTATCTCTATTATCCTATATATTGGGGGTCTCTCACGGGAAAAGGGAGAGAAAGGAGAAAACAAACTTATAATGGTGGTTTGATTACAGAGCTTGGGTAGGGAACTTGGGAAATTATTGCATCAACTTTCTTGATTGTAAGTTGTAAACCATTTGTTTCATCAATAGAAGATGTACAATATTTTCCCCTTACTTGATTGTATGTAATTATTATAATCTTTGTAGGGAATTGATATTCTTATGTTATGTCACTAGATCTATTGTTCATTTATATATCATTTGTTTGATCTTGTGAAAGGTTTATTTGTGTCTCTATGTGTGCAGATCCACGTTGGTAAGAGAGAAGGGGATCTTCGAGGAAGCTAATAGCTAAGGAGCGTGTAGGGACAACCATCAGATCACAGGGTAAACCTTTAATTCCATCAACTCATAGATTATTTTCGTGTATAATTTAGATCTAGGAAAATCTACTTCTTGCATCTCTATTTTGTCTTAGGTCTAGGAAGAGCCTAACAAAGGTAACTCCTGCATGGTTCATTTACCCTACAACAAACATACGACTCTGTTGGGGAAGTCATTGTTGTTTAGTTAGTTTCTTCCTCAACTTTTGAATTCATATTCTTAAGATCTTTGCCTATTTTAAGCCCTGATTTTTTATTTTCATTTTGCCCGTAAGTCTTTTTCGAGGCTATTGGGAAGTTTTCAATTCCATATATGATAGATTTGCTTAAGATATTTCATTTTTTTACAATTGTACAATCATGGTCGCAATCTTCCTGTGCACACTAGAAGACCACATTCCTTTTGGTCATGAGTTGCATCATCACTGGGCATGACCGCCTTCAGAACTGCACTACATAGTGCGACCATTTCTCTTGGTCACCTTCTGCACCTCTGTAAGGTGTGATCGATCGATCTGTGATAATTAACAAGGTGTGACCATATATTAAAGGACCATTTTTTGAAGGGCCATCCTTCAAAACACATCCCAGATCTATTTCTGTCTTTTCTTCCAGCCCTCCAGATCTTTCTTAGATCTGTTCAAGTAGTCATTGTTGCAGCATTTTTCAAAGTCATTTTGAAATATTTCCTTTTGTGTTCCATTTAGTTTATTTAATTAAAAGCACTTTTCGTTTTTGTGGGTACAATTTAGATCATCCAATCTCATTCCCCGGAACTTTTAAAGTGCTAATGGTACTTTTGTGAAGAGAGTTCATTTGTTTTTAAAAATCTTTTGGGTTTTCCTTTAGGTTTTTTTCTACTATTTAAACAAATCCAACTCTCTTGATTTGCATCTCATCTTAGAGTGCAATCTTTTTTCAAGTTATTTGAAAACCTTTTTTTTACCATTGAAAGTTTGAGCTTTATGTGTTGAAGACATCTTTGTGGTTGAATCTTTTATTCCTTGGGTGCTTGTTTTCTCCACCTTCGTTCACTTTTGAGTTCTTTGCAAAGTGTCATTGAATACTTTCATTTTGATTAAAAGAAAAATCAAAAGAAGTGTCTCTTTTGAGTTTTCATGCGATTTGGAAAGAAGAAAACGAAAATTTCACATCCTATTTTCATAATTGGAGTGTCTTAGTACATAGTTGAAAGAGCTTGTTTTTGTTTGGGATTTCAAGAACATTGAATTGATAGTTTGGCATTTCAAAATTTTCCATTTGAAAAAAGAAAAGTGAAAGTTGCATGTTTTTGGGTGTTCATTTCCAGTAAGAAGAAAAAGATCTATTTTCCTTCCTTTAGATAGAATTCATTGAAAGAATTTTTTTTGCATCTCATTCTTTATGCATGATTTTGGAGTCGAGTCATCACATCATTAGTTTCACCTTCGTACACCCTTCTGAGTAAAAATAACTATTAAAATCAACCAACGCACTAATAAAATTAACTAGACATTTTTGTTTTTAGTACACCAACAATAGCTTAGAGCTAGAGTCTTTGGACTAGGAAAAGTGAGTAAATTATTCGAGACTACTACACATGACTATAGAACACTAAAGAGGGACAAAATCCAATTGTTGTATAGTCATATCCATAAACCCCTTCTAACACAGGGGCTAAACACGAGGTCGCGTGCATAAGAGCAATGGTTTTTTCTTGAGTGTTACTAGTTCATTTGGTCTCGGTGCTTCATGAATCTCAAATCCATTCAAGGTCCTCATGAGTATTACTGATCCACTTGCCTTTAGTCCTTTGGAAGAGCTTCGAACTTTGTTATCTTTCCCATACATTTGGTCCCGACTGTCGACTATACCCCCCGAGGCCAACTGCGAGTTGGTAACCCTAGGAACCTTTCCTAGGTATCTACATAGGTGATTGTGGTGGGACTCCCACAGTACCTGGGGAAAACGTCATATCACACTTTCAGTACCCTTGGAGGGTGATCCCGTGAATCGAGGGTTTCTTGCACTGAGAAGGGTTGTTACATGGAGGTTGAGGTAACTGCTTCTCATATCTTCGCCAACGGCTTGACATACCGTCTTCGGAAGATCCTTCTATCTATTGTTGTTTGGTTGATTACCTATAGATTTTTTTTATTAGGGGTATGTTCTTTCGACATCCATAGTTTGCCTTAGGGATCGCTATTTCTATTACTCTTTCACTGTGGCCGACCAAGGTCTCCGTAGATCTCGGAGAATGCAAGGGTTGGAACCTATAGAATACGATCTTCCACAAAACCCTTCTAACGAAGGAATTATTAACTAAGAGGTTGCTTCTAAAATTGGGAGTGCAACTCCCCCAAGTGACCATCCTGAAGGAGTGGTCGAAATCATAGAGGAAGGCTCCTTCCCTCCCGCAAATTCCCCTTTTATTGGTACTTATAACCCACTACTTGTTGAACTTCCTTTAACAAGGCACATTAATAATTTTCCTTCTTACCATTTACCATGTGATATGTACAATAGGAAATATTTTGGCATGCATGCATCAACATCTAACTATACAGATCAAATAGTGCTTCCCCCCAGTTGATCCTAAGATAGTTTCCCTAAGACATTTCACTACTACTAGCGCTTCTTCTTTGTGGGAAACAACGTTGACCCCTGTTACCTTGACTCAACAACTGGTGAGTACAACTTCTCATCCCGCATCTCTAGTCGCACACCTGCATAAACCAAGTGCATTACTTGGTCATCCTTTATAGACTCCATCTTGTCCAGTGGCCAACAATTTTGCTACCTCAGGTCTTGGGACAAGTAGATTCGTTTTTCCTCTGCCCAATCAAAATAATATCCCAATGACAGTTCCACAAAATGTTCCACATACACATGGGGGGCATGTTACAGCTGAAGGGCCACCTTCATCTATAGTTCAGTACCCCGCTGAAGGTCAACCTTCAACTATGGGTCAGTTTACAACTGAGGGGAAACCTTTAGTTGTAGGCCAAGTTCCAATTGGAGGACAACCTTTTGATGTGGGACAATATTCAATCTGGGGGGAAACCTTCATCTGTAGGAAAACAACCACCTTGGAAACAACAACCTATTTGGAGTCAACAACCAATTGGGGGGAAACAACCTTTTTGGAGCTAACAACCAGCTAGGGGCCAACAACCAGTTGGGGGGGAACAACTTGTTTGGGGTCAACAAACAGTTTGGAGAAAATTCCACACTGGAAACCCACCTCATCCTTGGGGGAAGAATGTTTCGGAAAACCCTACAAGTATTTATATTGGTTTACCATATCTGGGAGTGTCAACTACTACATGGGGTCAACCCAATCCGGAGGGAATCTCTCCACAAGGAGATTTTCCCACTCAACCGATGAACCCCATGTTCCCCACTCCCCAAGACACTCAACCATATATGGGTGGACCATCAGTATTTAACATGCCATCCCAATGTACATATGGTCCTACTAGTACTCGGATGTCGCAACCGTATTTCCGGTATTTGCAATCAAATCAAAAACTGCCTTTCTTGGCTACCTTAGATCTGCCAGACTTGTTGCATTTCACAAATGATCCCATACAACATGCCCTGTTCTAGCCCCCTATCCCTGCTAAACTACCGTTCGACAACCTGAAATTCGACGACAAACCTGGAGAAAATCCTAACAACCACATAATGACCTTCCATATTTGGTGTTCTTCCAACTCCTTGATGGACGATTCCATTTGGTTGAGACTTTTCTAGAGAATGTTCATAGGTTCAACAACAAAATGGTATATCGAGCTTCCAAGCAAATCCTTTATCAATTTTAATACTCTAGCCATGGAATTTATGACTCACTTCCAACTGCCCATTCAGTATGAAATTGGTACCGAGCTTTTAACCGCACTTCGACAATCCACCTCCACTCATATTTCTAATCATATTCATGAATGGAGGTGGCAACAACGGTCAATTAAAGCTCCAATTCCGGACCAACTCCTGGTAGATTCATTCACAAAGTCTATCCTACCGCCCATTGCTAGAGGTGTTTCCATGGGAGGCACTCTCATCGAGGAACAAATGATCAATTGTGCTCAATATTTAGATCTGGTATATTCCCAATCTGACACAATTTATGATATGATCCCTCATGCTCCTTGACCATCGAATGATTCGTCAAAACCATCTCTAGGAGCCCATGTCGATGGCATGGTAGGTTTTGTAAAACTAGAGTCTGCGACCCAATCGACTGGGCAAAAAGGCCATACAACTTCCACCCCATCCTTGTCCTAGACTAGTACTAATACCAAACCATCTCCCTCTCCTGCACAAAGCTCCGAGGTGAATGCGGTTCAATCTGTTTCATCTTAGAAATTTGGAGGAAAGAAGAAAAACAAGGGTAAATCCAAAAAATATTCTAACCAGCAGGAGAGTGCAAACACTCAAGATCCCAATCTTGGAGTCAAAAATAAAAGAAAGGCAAAATGTCTTTGCATGGTATGTAAGGAGGACCACTTCACCAAATACTAGCCTCGCCTTGCCAAGATTCATCAATACCTTGAGCGAGGGGGATCTCCTTCCCAACCAACGGTATTAATCAATCCTTTCCCCAAGCAACAACAAATGGTTTCACAAGTTCCTGCACCCCCACCTGGGGGCAATGTAGAGTCCTTATCCGCAAATATTATGATGGTTAAATCTACAGTGTCACTATCCACTCGAGTGAAGAAATATGACTTTCAAGAAGGGGAAACTTCATATAAGGACCCTACATTGACTATACCACCCAATGGCCCTCTCACTTTAGAGAAACCAACTTTCAAACCTGCAATCCTCCCTCCAAAAGGGGTACTTCAATAGACTACCCATAGTTTGAATGCCTAGGCAGCTCAACACTATATCATAGTGAAAGATCTCGCCCAAGCACCATGTGCCATGTTAGCACTCGAAGTATTGCAGAGTTGTCCTTAACAATGGAAATCCTTGCTATCAACCATAGGGGGAATCAACCCTTCAGAGTCCAATATTATTTCCTTTTACACAGAACAAAGTGAGTTGTGTCTCTCACACCAACTGGAATTGCAAATCACAGTTGGTTGTCTGAACACGAATATATTTTGGATGGTGATCGACGAAGGAGTGACCACTTGCATTATGTCTTTGTCATGTTGGAAAGCCCTCGGTTCTCCACAATTCACCACATCTCCAACCATCTTAAAAGATTTTGATGGACATTATTTCAAACCTCACAGAATTCTCACCTCCTTACCCATCGAGCTCAGGGGAAAGACTGTCTCCATATAATTTGAAGTGGTAGATGGCACACTTGACTATAATATTATCTTGGGCTGCACTTGGTTCTACACAATGAAGGCTGTTACATCCACTGTATTTCACATTATACGTTTTTTCCATCAAGGAAAGATAGTCACGATCGACCAATTGGATTATTGCACACCTGACTTACGAGCTAATCCTAGAACCAACGTGCCATTCATAGGTTAATATTCAGGGGGGTATGAAAGCGTCGGTGTAGGTATGTTTAAAGATTCATCTCTTATGGGGATATTCCCCCTTCTTGCACCCGACACTACCCATATCACTCCTATCAACATGCTTTTCTCATCTACCAATGGATCCCTTGGGTCATTTGATCCTTGGGTGGTACCTCATCTTGAGGATGTTGACTCATATGGAGCATTTCTCCCGCTCACCACAGACGGTATTGTTAGTCCGACAATCCCTTCAACATATGTTGATATTTTTCAACAACTCCATCCTCCTGTGGAGTGTGATCAACCTTCTCTTCCCGTATGGGTTGTTGACTCTTTCAGTCCACATGATTTCCTAGATACTAAGTTGCCTTCAGAAGAGGCCACCTTGGAAATCATGGCTTCCATTATTAAGCCTAGAGAGGATGTGAATCATCACACCTTCCTCCCTGATTTGGAACTAATGAGAATTAACATAATGAGTATTGCTTCGAAACTGGGGACATTGGATGAGACATCTAGTCAACCTCCTAACCTCGACTCTTTTCTGCCTCGTTTTATTTTTCAGAAATTTCCAGTGAATTCTCTGCTACCTCTTATGATCTGTGTTTTGTACTTCCCTCATGTCTTGATGGATCCCATAAAGGAGCTTCCATAACTCACAAAACCACTCATGTTGAGTATCTTCGTATGTAGAAATTCATTCCTATGTGGCATGACCCCGACATGGTGTGCCATATGATGCCTTCAACGGTTCATGAGTTCTTCAATTATGAAAAAGATCCTTGGTTTGAGCCTAAAAATGGGATCTCCTTTGTCTAAAATATCAAGATGTGTAGTGATTTGTACATAGGTGTGTGGTGTGAGTGCCTTTTGTTTTATGTACATCATATCCAAAGAATCCCATTTTTCTTTTTCTTTTTAGGATTTCACTATGTGTGTTCACCTTGTAATCTAGTTTACATGTGTTGGCAAGATTCTAGGGACGTTTTTAAGATGGGGACATCCATTGAACTTAAGGTACATGTCTCTAAACTAACATATAAGGAGAGGTTTTTCCCTGCATTTCCCTCTTTACATTATTAACCGTCCATATTGCCAGCACTATACCTTAGGTTTCCACCATTTCTGTTGTTTTAATGGTCACACTTTCTTAGTATTGTTGTCTTGTTTTTTATTGTTGCTATATCGCAATTTGCTTCCATTGCTTATCACACCGTAGCCATGCTTGACTGCTAGCCATCTATTTTCCCCCATTTTACAACACCCCTAGATGATAATTGATGTTACAAGTGGTCATCATTTGTTGTGTTTCTTTTTGCAGCTCATTGCTTAAGTCATGTTCCATGCACCTGGAGCTTCATTGCAAACCACTTGTTCTCTACACCCTGGAGTCTCCTTTAAGCCTTTTTCAGACTCCCTAAACATGAAAATATCGTCAAGTGAGCTTGTTTCCTTTCACACTCATTAAATGGATTCGAAAGGAAGTCTATTCGGTGTAAGTTTAAACCTTTTTTAGACTGGATGGACTAATTAAGAAAAAAGAATACTCTAGTCAACCTTGACTAGAAGAGTTCTCCCTTGTATTGTTTTATACTTTTTCGGGCTTGGGGGGACTAAATTTACAAAAAAGTATACCTTTGGAGTCTTCTTTGTCCTTTCAGACTCTCTAAATATGAAATGACACACATACATTTACTTTCTTGGGATCGTTAAATCCATGAGACTGTATATGGAGTTTTCTTTCATATCTTTCTAGACTCCTTAAATATCGAAAAAATTGTCGAGCACCATTCTCCGCCCTGGGCTCGCGAATTAATCCATGGGTGAGAATATCAAGTACACTTTTATTTTCTTTCACGCTCATTTGAAACATGCAAGAAAGAAAAAGAGTAGGGGGTTTTACGTCTAGTCATATTCACAAATGACAATTGTCCATTTAGTAGCCCTTGAATAAAGCACTTATTTTGCGTCTATGTCCAACAATTGGGTTATCCATTGTCTCTAAGTCGCTACCGTATCCATGATTTATTGAACTCCACTGACTGGTTACTCTTCCAGTCCTCCATGGTGAGTGGTTTGGTCATTAACGAGTCAAATATGCCAAGTCAAGTTTTTTTTCATGTTGTTTTGTTCAAGGGAAGTTAGCCTGTGTTGGCCATTTTCAGTCCTTTATCCCATTCCAGCCCATTCATCCCAGCCATCCCTATGTCAATTGTGTTCTACTATTAAACTCTTCACACCATCTACCTTTATATGTTTCGTGTTGATTGATGGGGGACACATCAATGCCCTCCTTCGATAAATGTCATCATGTCGACTCCAAATCATTATCTAGGTTTGAAATCTAGAAACCAATTAGTACCTTGGGATTTGCAGACATCAGTGGCAGATTCCCTTGTATTTTGGCAGTGGATTTATATCATTGGCTCCTGTTGAATGAATCTACGAGTGTTCGACTTCATCTCATTTATTAACACCCACTAGATTTTACTAGGTATCTTGGGGTTCATTCTCATCATCAGTGGGTTCCCTCGCATCTGTTAACGATATACATCAATGACCGGTAATCAGATGGTTTCTAAAATGCTCGACCTCAACTCATTTATTCACATGTTGTAGGTTTATACCATTGGGATTTGGGACAAATACCTTGGGTTGGGACCACCACATTCCTTGATGGCATTCCTTCCCAAGTTGCGCTGGAGTTATTCATGAGTACTTCAGAGATCGCTCAAGCATCAAGTCATCTCATTGATTTGTATATTGTGACATAGATACACATTTGTATTTGGTTGTGGATATGTTTTCACTTGTGACATGGATCCACAGTGTATTCTGTCATTCCCATGATCTAATTGTCTGCGTCATGCATGGATCCACAATGTACTATTTTGGTGGCTATGCTTAGTTTTGTTACCGAGCATGGGTATGCCCACCCAAGGGATGTTATTATTATGCAGAACCGATGATGGTTTCTTCCCAGCTTCCTTCGCCCAAAGCTCTATGATTAGTTTTTAAAGTATTTTAGCCATCAAACACCTCTTCTAACCTCACACTTTAGGGGGCATTTGTTGTACAATTATTTTCCACCTAATCACTTGATGGACATCATCTAGAGGTTAGCAGTCTGAAACATGGAATTATACAACTTTTCCCTTAAGTTTGTAGTGCCTTTTTTCCTGGTCATTGGTTGTCCCTTTATAGCCTATGACCAATATTGTTGGTCACCCCTTGTCCTCTTTCAAAGCAAACTTATATTGGTGGTTTGATTACAGAGCTTGGGAAGGGAACTTGGGAAAGGATTGCATCAAATTCCTTGATTGTAAGTTGTAAACCACTTGTTTCATTAATAGAAGATGTACAAGATTTTCCCCTTACTTGATTGTATGTAATTGTTATAATCTTTGTAGGGAATTGGTATTCTTATGTTATGTCACTAGATCTATTATTCATTTATAAATGATTCATTTGATCTTGTGAAATGTTTCATTGTGTGTCTATGTGTGCATATCCATGTTGGTAAGAGTGAATGGCATCTTCGAGGAAGCTAACAACTAAGGAGCATGCATGGAAAACTGTCAGATCACCAGGTAAACCTTCCATTCCATCAACTCATAGATTCTTTTCGTGTATAATTTAGATGTAGGAAAATCTACTGCTTGCATCTCTATTCTGTCTTAGGTCTAGGAAGAGCCTAAGGAAGGTAACTCTTGCATGGTTTATTTACCCTACAACATAAATCTTATTGCAACATCCCCACTATAATCCCCAATTTAATTAATGCATAATGTAGATATGAATGTGGCTATGGCTAATCGATGTAATATGCAAAATGTATTTTTTGTTTCTAAATAAAAAAAATTTGATACCAACTACTGGGGAATATGAACAGAGATGGGGGTTGAGTTTCCACAAAAGAAGAAGGTGTCTAAGAGGGGTCCAAGGGGGAAATTAATTATGGGTATTAATTCAACCCATATCCTCTTAATTTTACTATCATTGGGGATAACTTCTAACTTTTTTTTTTAGTGTATGAGAGCCCAATCATTAAACTCATGTAAGGGGGTGGGTGTGAGAGTCACATCCCATAGTTATTGGAGAGCATGGGGGGATGGAGTATAATCAACATTGGGTAGAGTGAGTAGTCAAATGTATTTGGAAATAGAGGAAATTTGTATGGGTAGTTACACGCAGTTTTACATATTGTGTTTTACATGAACAACAAACAAAGAGTAGAGAAAAAGAGCACTAGAGATACAACAAGAAGGCAGGGACAATTCTGGAGCATGCTGGATCGTTTTGGAGCGTTTTGGAGCTGAAGATTGAAGAGCCAGGTTGTCAGGCATGAAGAACGAACTCTTGTGTGAGTTGCATTGTAACAACAAGTGTTGACGTTGTTGTTGGTAGTTTTCCTGTTAGTGAGTTCCCTTGAGTTCACAGTAGAGAGATTCCTAGTTACTTGTCCCAGATAGGCCTTGATAAACGAATGGGACGCCCAATGGACTGAGAGAAGTGAAGGGGTACATTCCTTCGGTTGGGAAAGGTCAAGAGGAAGAGAGTTGAAGGAAATTCAGGATAGTTGTAGGAGAATACCAATGGGTTGTGGGATACTTATTTGTGAATGGATGGTGAGAGACACCCTTTTCTTGTGGATTCCTAGCCCCAACTTGGGGGTGACTTGCTATTGAGATTTGGAACAACAACTTTATGGTTGGGTGGAACATCCTTCCCAAGTAACTAGTTGCACAACTATTTCAAAACGATAAGTGTTTATCTATTTTCTCGAGTTAATGTATGAGTTTAACTGATGTGCATTTTACTCTGTGCATGAGAATGAATTATATGTTTTTGTGGTTAAATTATTATCCGCATTTACGTTTTTAACTAATATGGACAATTGCTTGAGCTTGATTGTCACGTCATTCGTAATTTGAGGTTTAAATCTATTTGTTAATCAATTTTAGTAGTAACGGTAACATATTTCGGCATGGTGCTCGAATCATCACGCACACTAGGAATAGTTGTTGCGTGCAGTACAAAGCCTGTTACGTGTGCGCTGTGAATAGTTATTGCACACGGTACAAAGGATGTGGTGCACACAATTTACCTTAGTGAGGAGTCGACATTCATATTATCTAGCCTGATGTAGCTGCATTTAAATAATTGGTATCTGCAATGGTTAAATCTATGTATAATTCATAGCTGGTAAGCTATAAGAATTTAGTTAACTGAAAAAATTTAAATTTATGTGTGTTTTCCACAAGTAATGTTCCTTGGTTAAGTTGGGGGACATTACAGAATGGTATCAAAGATTTTTAGTTCAACTCTGGACTTGTATGGGCCTAAGATCAATATGAAGTTGGTAAATGTGTCATCTCAGCATTTGAGTTGTGCCGAATTTGGGGAAAACGGTAAAATCTGGGTGAAATTCCCAAATTTCTAAGCAAATTCAAGTTAGAATTGTACTCATAATAATTGTTATGAATGTGTCAATTCAACTTCCAAGCAACTAAATTTTTCTTAGATAAGCAAGCTGAGCATTTTCATGATGGTTGCGATGATCACAAGTTGGAAAAAAGGAAAATCAACTAAGCGAAGAAAGGACTTGCTTGCGCTAATTATTGACATCGCGCGATGCAGAATTGGTGGTGCGCACTAGATATTGTTGCGTGGTATGAAAAGTTGTGTGCACTGGATATTGGTGCGCGATATAAAAAGTTGTGCGCACTGGATATTGGTGCATGATATAAAAATTTGCACGCACTGGATATTGGTGCATGGTATAAAAATTTGTGTGCATTGGATATTGGTGCGTAGTATAAAAAGTTGAGTGCACTGAATATTGGTGCGTGATTTAAAAAATTGTGCACACTAGAATATTGGTGCGCAATAAAAAAAGTTGTGTGCATTGGAAATTGGTGCGTGGTATAAAAATTGTGTGCACTAAATATTGGTGCACAATATAAAATGTTGCACACACTTGAATATTGGTGTGTGGTATTAAAAAGAGTCGAGCACATTGAATATTGGTGCGCGGTATAAAAAGTTGAGCACAGTGGATATTGCTGTGTGGTATAAAAGTTGTGCGCACTTAGTACTGGTGTATGAGGCGTGCACTAAATATTGGCATTGCACATTGTGGATCTAGTGCATGCTGAATATTAGAGCATAATACAAAATTGATGTGCATGCGGGCTTCGAAAAGGAAGAAGAAAAGAAGGATACCACATAGGCAAAATTGTCCTATAGTCTCAAAAACAAAACCGAGTCTGGATCCAAAAAAGTATTTTGGTAATAATTGGAGCATATTAAGTCATATTGAGATGGAATTTCTGATTTTTTTCCGTAATAAGGAGGGATACAAAAGTTCTAAAGAGGGCCACTAGCCAATTATGCTCCGATTTTCCAGAAAAAACAAATTACATGTTTTTGAAGATTAGGGTTAAGCTCAATGGTAGGAGCATAGTTACTATTGAAACTTGTACAAAGTGTCAGAAAAGAAAAAATGAAAATATTGTGTGAAGGAATTGGTTGGATTCTAAGGGGTTTGGAATGGGGATGCTGAAACTGACCAAAATCCACTATTCGGGGCCACTTTTTGGGGATTTTTTGGGATTTTCCGAGGAGGAAAAGGGTCCCCAGATGGAAAATATAGAAAAATTTATTTACTCGACATTTTGTGTACTCATCAAGCAAGACAACTTTGGGTTAGTGAATTTTTTCCAAAAGTGCGCAGTTTGAGAGATAACGAGGTTGGCTAAAAATTCCAAGTGTGAAAAAAGGGGTGAAAAGGACAAAGTTGTCATTTCTAGATTACAACAGTTTTTGACTGGAGCATCAAATTGATAATATGAGAGTTTTTATAAATTGCCTATCACCTTTATTATCTATTTCTCATACAAAAGTTTCTCTGGTTCTTGACATATTTACTTCTACAAGTAACATAAGTTGGTGTATGGGATTAATTGCACTCGAATAAAAAGTATACAAAAGGGATAAATTAACAATATTTAGATGACTATAACTTCTGCTTAGAGCTCAAAATTGAGCATGAAAGTAGTTGTTGAAAATATTTTGGAGAGGAGAATCCTTCTATCAACCCAAAAAATTGATCTGGGTAGTTTAAGTTATAGTCAATGCAAAAGAAGACAACGAGTGGCATTATAAAGCATAAAAAATTATGCATTCTTTTCCAGAATTGTGTGTATATATATTTGTCTAAAAAAAAAAATTTGCATGCACATTTTCTTGCATAATTTGGAGGTGAAGGAAGGTAGTTTTGTTCTTTTATGAGAACCACATTCATGCAGATGCCCAAGGGTCCCACAACCATGAGGAAGAGGCCAGAGGTCTATATGTCATCATGAGAAATGTTGAGACAAAGTCTAATGGAAGAAGAGACAGGTAGGAGTCTGTAATTATGAGAAGCATGTATAGAGAAGTGTAGAGCTATAGTGATGATAATGAAAATATTATGAAAGCTCAATAAGAAATACTACAAAACTTGAACATGCTATAGAGGCAAGCCAATAAAGACTCTGGCACAAAGCAAACGACTAGTGCTAGACAAGTGACAACATCCAGATCCCATAGAAGAAGGGATGAGCATGTGAATGATAGAAAATCAAGGAGTATGAGTAAGCATGTCTCATGTCAAGAAGAAGATGAGAAGGCTCGAGGAAGACATATTGCAAGGTGAACTCAGGAAAATCAAGACACCAACTTTCAATGGTGAGAACATGAAGGGAGAAGAGGTCGAGACTTAACTGTTGGAAATGAAAAAATATTTCCAACTACATGATTATCTCTCCAGGGTAGAAACAAGAATTTCAACCTACCACTTGCAAGGAAAGGAAACCATGTGGTGGGATCAAGTTAAGCAAGCCAAATACCTCCATGAGAGGAAGGTATCATGGAGGCAGTTCAAATGATGTTTCCAGAAGAAATATTTGCCAGAGCAGTACTATGAGAGGAAGATGAAAGAGTTATTTGAACTCAAATATGTTGACTTCATCAAGGATGAGAAATTCAAAATCCAAAGATTCCCAAGTGGGTTACCTTCCTTCCATAGTGACAAGATACAATATGATAACCCCAAGACTTTGGAGGGGACTATAAGGAGAGAAAAGCATCTTTATGAGCAAAGAAAAGGGAGGCCAGTCTTCCAAAAAGTTTGGAATGACAAGATGAAAGGAAATAGGGATCACAGGTAGAATGGTTTTAAGCCACCCTTTTTCAGAAACCACTCCAAAGCAAATCAACAAGGACAATCAACCCATAATGAGAACAAGACAATAGATTCATTTGGAAAAAGGCCAAGGCAACAACCTGTACAATGTTGAGGATCTGAGAGAAATCACTTATATAGGGACTGCCCTCACAAAGATGAAAGAATGAAGACCGTCCACAACATTTAGGAGGTTGAAATAGTTGAAGACATGGGAGGAAACATGATAAGGATTTATGCATCCTTGGACAACAAGTAAGCAGAGTATCAATCCCCCATGATTGAAGTGGAAGGGAAGATTGATAACCAACCCATATCAATTTTGATTGATTCTGTAGCTAGCCATAGTTACATAAAATCTAACATTGTTGAAAGATTTCACTTGCAAAGGAGTAAACATAAGAAATCTTGGTTAGTTCAGTTAGCTACAGGGGCTAAGAGAAATATCCATGAGTTGGTTAAAGATTGTCCAATAGACATGAATGGACTCAACACAAAGGTAGATGTGAACATCATACCATTGGGTTCATATGACTTCATAATTGGCATGAAGTGGTTGAAAAAACACCATGTTGTCCTAGACTATTACAACAAGAAAATAACTTGTCTTGATGAGGGAGGGAAGCAGGGAAAGATTCAAGGCATTCCAAGAGTTGTAGCCATTAGAGAAATTTCAGCCATGCAACTGAAAAAGAGTTCCAGAAAGGGGTGTCAAATTTTGTAGCCCATATGGAAGAGGCAACTAGAGATAAAGTGGTAAGTATTGAAGACCATCTGGTCATGAAATATTTTGAAGATGTTTTTGGGGAAATCCCAAGATTGCCACCAAAGAGGGACATTGACTTCTCTATTGATTTGGTGCCAGGAGTTGCCCCAGTGTCCAAGACACCTTACAGAATGGGCACACCTGAATTAAAAGTGTTACAAATGTAATTTGAAGAGTTGTTAAAGAAGGGGTATATACTCCCAAGTGTGTCACCTTAGGGAGCCCTAGTTATTTTTGTGAAGAATAAAGATGGAACCTTAAGGTTGTGTATTGATTTTATATAGTTGAATAAGGTCACAATAAAGAACAAATATCCTTTGCCAATGATTGATTCTCTTTTTGATCAGTTGAAAGGTGCAAGAATATTTTTCCAAGTTTGACTTGAGATCAAGTTATCATCAAGTGAGGATAAAGGAAGAGGATATCAACACGACAACATTCAGAACAATATATGGACATTATGAATTTGCGGTAATTCCTTTTGGACTCTCAAATGCCCTAGTTGTTTTCATGTGCCTGATGAATGGAGTGTTCAGGGAGTACCTGGACAAGTTTGTGATTGTGTTCTCGGATGATATACTTGTTTATTCAAGGAAAAAAGGAGAGCATGAGCAACAATTAAGAATGGTGTTGCAAGTTTTGAGAGAGCATAAATTGTATGCCAAACTAAGTAACTGCATCTTTTATCAAAAGAAGATTTACTACTTAGAGCATATTATATCAACATATGGGATAACAATTGACCTCGGGAAGATAGAGGACATTAGAGAGTGTCTAGCACCAAGAAATGTGATAGAGGCCAGATCATTTATGGGTGTTGTCGGTTATTATTGAAGATTCATAAAAGACTTTTCAAATATTGCAAGCCCAAACACTTCTTTGCAAAAGAAGGGAGTGAAATTTGAATGGACTCCCAAATGTGAAGAAAGTTTTCAATAGTTGAAAGATATTTTGACAAGTGAACCAATCTTAAAGATTGCATATGCAGATAAAGATTTTGTAGGCGTGCATAGATGCATGCAAGGAAGCGCTCGGTGGAGTTCTCACTCAAAAAGATCATGTGGTATGCTATGAGTCTAAAAAGTTAAAGGAGCATGAGAGGAATTATGCTACACGTGACTTGGAATTAGCAATCATTTTACATGCATTAAAAATGTGGAGAGATTACCTTATGGGGATAATATTTGAGCTAAGGACAAACAACTATGGTACAAAGCATTTTTTTGGACAACCAACATTAAATGCCTAAAAAACTAGGTGGTTGGAATTTCTGAGTGAATATGACTTTGAAATTAAGGATATAAAAGGAAAGGAAAATCAGGGGGTTGATGCACTCAACAAAAGAGCGCATGAAATGCATAATTCATCCATTAATATGTTCAACATAGATTTAAAAGATATAATTTTAGAGGCTGCAAAATTCAGATCAACAATATTTAAAAATAAAAGAAACATCACGACAAGACAATTTTCAACAGAAATTTAGTTTTATGAGCTACAGGAGGATGGAATACTCACGTATAGAGGAAAAATATATGTGCCAAATTCCAGTGAGATGAAAAATATAGTGCAACGAAAAATGCACAATGTGCCATATGTTGGGCACCTAGGATATTAGAAAATGATTGTAGCTATAATAAGCCAATACTTTTGGTCAGAGATGAAGAAAGAAGTGGCTAATTACATAGCCAGGTGTCTATAATTCTAAAAGGTTAAAACAAAGCATAGACATCCAATGGGCCTGCTATAGTCATTGACCATTATTGAGTGGAGATGGGAAGTGGTTACAATTGATTTTATTACAAAGATGCCCAAAATAGAAGGCAACATGATTCCATCATGGTGGTGGTAGATAAATTAACCAAGGCATCACATTTTATCCCTACAAAAACAACACACAAGGCATCAAATATTGTAGAGATCTACATGAAATAAGTTGTCATTCTACATGGAGTGCCTAAGGCAATTGTTTCAGATAGAGATCCAAAATTCACTTCTAATTTTTGGAAAGGTTTGTTCAAAGGATTTGGAACAAACTTAAATATCAGTACAAATTATCACCCAGAGTCAGATGGGAAAACAAAGAGGACTAACATAATCATTGAAGACATGATAAGAATGTATGTGATGGACCAACCATCAATGTGGGAAGATTATATCCACTCAGTAGAGTTTGCTTACGATAATGACTATCGAGCCTCATTAAAAATGAGTGGGGTTGAAGCATTGTATACTAGGAACTATAATACACCAGTGAGTTGGGATAACCCAGTAGACATAGTTGTCATTGGACCAGATTTGTTAAAGGAAATGGAAGAGAAGATGACAAGGATTAGGCATAATTTAAAGGCTGCATAAGACAGGTAGAAAAGTTATGCAGACAAGAACAAAGTTTTCAAAGATTTTAAAGTGGGAGAACATGTTTTTCTAAAAGTGAAAGTGAGAAGGAGCTCGCCAAGATTGGGTTGCTATCCAAAGTTGGTAGCAAGATATTGTGGGCCTTTTAAAATATTAGAGAAGATAGGGCCAGTTGCATACATGCTAGCATTTCCTGCATCCATGAGAGTGCATCATGTATTTCATGTGTCGTTATTAAAGAAATATGTTCATGACTCTAACCACACAATTGATTGGAATGTGATCCAGATAGAAAATTAAGGGGATTTCTGAGTGGAACCAAAACACATCCTGGACTGGAAAGTCAAGGTGCTCGTGAAAAAAGCTATAGGCTTGATAAAGGTTCAATGGAATTGCTATGGCCATGAAGATGCAACATGGGAGCATGGAGAAACTATGAGGAAGGAATACCCACATTTTTTTGTCAATTTTGAAGGAAACATAGTGGTGCATCATGATGGACTAGGAACAGTGAAGGGGACACATTCCTTGGGTTAGTGGGTGGAGAGAAATATGGGATTTTGGTTGGGACTGCTGTTGGAGGGTAAATAATTGTATAATTTGGTTTTCCTTTCTAAATATTGTAATGTGATGTAAATTTGTATATGTATTCGACATAGTGTTGTGCACCGAGGATGGTGTACAATTGTAGGGGAAGAGGAATGTAACATCCCCAATATAATCCTTGGTTTAATTAATGCATAATGTTGATATGAATGTGGCTATGGCCAACAAATGTAATATGTAGACCATATTTTTTTGTTTCTAAATAAATAAAACGTGATACCATTTGTTGGGAAATATGGATAGAAACGGGGGCTGATTTTCCACAAGAGAAGAGGATGTCTAAGAGGGGTCCAAGGGGGGAATTAATTATGGGTATTAATTCAACCCATATCCCCTGAATTTTATTATCGTTGGGGATAACTTCTAATTTTCTATTTGAGTGTATGAGAGCCCAATTGCTAAACTCATGTAAGAGGGTGGGTGTGAGTGTCACATACAATAGTTATTGGAGAGCATAGGGGCGCTGAAGTACAATCAACATTGGGAAGAGTGAGTAGTCAACTGTCTTTGGAAAATAGAGGAAAATCGTATGGGCAATTACAAACAATTTTACATATCGAGTTTTATTTGAACAACAAGTAGAGAGAAGAGAAAAATAACATTCGAGATAGAGCAAGAAGGCTAGGTGAATTCTGGAGCATGCTGGAGCATTTTAGAGCTAAAGATTGAAGAGCCAGGTTGTCAGTCCTAAAGAGTGAACTCTTGTGTGATATTCACTGTAACACCAAGTGTTATTGTTGTTGTTGTTGGTAGTTTTCCTAGCAGTGATTTCCCTTGAGTTCCCAATAGAGAGATTCCCAGTTAATTGTGCTAGAGAAATTGATAAATGAATGAGACACCCGATGGACTGAGAGCCGTGAAGGGGTACATTCCTTGGGTTGGGTAGGTCAAGAAGAAGAAAGTTGGAGGAAATTCAGGATAGTTGTAGGAGAATACCAGTGGGTTGTGGGATATTGAGTTATGAGTGGACAATGAGAGGCACCCTTTTCTTGTGGATTCCTAGCCCCAGCTTGGGGGTGACTTGTTGTTAATATTTGGAACAACATGTATATGGTTGGGTGGAATGCCCTTCCCATGCAGCTAGTTGCACAACTATTTTAAAAAGATAAGTGTTTATGTGTTTTCCTAAGTTAATGTATGAGTTTAACCGCTTTGTGTTTTACTCTATGCATGACAATGAATTATATGTTGTTGTGGTGAAATTATTAGATGCATTTATGTTCTTAACTAGTATGGAAAATTGCTAGAGCTTGATTGCCACATTGTTCGTAATTCGAGGTTTAAATGTATTTGTTAATCGATTTTAGTAGTAGCGGTAATAGATTTCGGCATGGTGCTTGAATTGTCGCGCGCGCTAGGAATAGTTGCCATGCGCAGTATAAATCTTGTTGCGTGCGCGTTGTGAATAGTTGTCGTGTGCAGTACAAAGGTTGTTGTGTGCACGGTTTGTCTCAGTGAGGAGGTGACATTCATGTTAGCTAGCATGATGTAGTTGCATTTAAATAATTGGTATATGTAATGGATAAATCTATATATAATTCATAGTTGGTAAGCTACAAGAATTTAGTTAACTGGGAAATTTCGAATTTATGTGTATTTTCTGCAAGTAATGTTCCTCGGTTAAGCTGGGGGACTTTACACTTATCTTCTTGATTTTTGCTAGAGAAACTTCTCGATCAAAATGGTGTGTGGAGTTTTCAAAACGTCCAACATTTCAAAAACTCCACACACATTTTTGATCCAGAAGTTTCTCTAGCATTATGACTAATTGTGGAAACCTGCATACACAGATTCTTGATTTTTTCCAAGATTCATTTGTGTGTATAATCCAATGAGTGCCAATAAACTAGAATCACCTCTAATACATATTTCATCATAGTTAATCTCCCACCTTTGGATAATCTTCCATTATTCCACAAATACATTCTCTTCTCTATTTTGTCTATGAGCCATCTCTAATCATTAATCCCATAATCATTTGGCTTTAAAAGGAAACCCAAGTACTTAAACCTTACTTGAAAATCAACATGTTGAGAGGGAAAGATCTAAAGAAGCATCATAATTTCATCCTCTTCTACCCATTAAAAGAAATGGAAGATTTATGTACATTTACCATCATTCCAATTGCTGTGATATATAATTCTAAGATTACTTTAAACTTATTTGCATCCCTCCATAAACCATCTTAGAATTGTAAAACATATCCACAAAAATCAAGTGGGATAAATAAAGACATCATTGTAACCTTATACCATCACATGCTCAAAATGTATGTAATGGACTGGCCATCAAAGTGGGAAGATTATATCCACTTAGTAGAGTTTTCTTACAATAATGGGTATCAGTCCTCATTAAATAATGAGCCCATTTGAAGCATTGTATGCGAGGAAGTGTAATACACTAGTGAGTTGGGATAACCCAACAGACATAGTTGTCATCGGACTGGGTTTGTTAAAGGAAATGGAAGAGCATATGACAAGGATCAGGTAGAATTTAAAGGCTTCCCAAGACATGTATAAAAGTAATGTAGAAAATAACAGAGTTTTCAGAGATTTTAAAGTGGGTGAACATGTTTTTCTAAAAGTGAAAGCAAAAAGGAGTTCGCTAAGATTGGGTTGCTACCCAAAGTTGGCAGTAAGATATTATGGGCCTTTTAAAATCTTAGAGAAGATAGGGCCAGTTGCATACATGCTAGCATTTCCTGTATCCATGAGAGTGCATAATGTATTTCATGTGTCATTATTAAAGAAATATGTTTCTGAATCTAACCACATAATTGATTGGATTGTGATCCAGGTGGAAAACGAAGGGTATTTCCGGGTGGAACCAGTATGCATCATGGATCAGAAATTCAAGGTTTCCATGAACAAAGCTATATGGTTGGTAAAGGTTCAATTGACCTACTATAATCCTGAATATGCAACACGAGAGCATGAAGAAACTATGCGGGAGGAATACTCGTAATTTTTTGTCAATTTTGAAGGAAACATAAATTGAAAATGCAATACTCCATTTTTCAGAAGCTAGAGTTCCATAAACACATCTCAAAATTTTGCTCACCTGTGTTGATAGCCCTGATAAAAGAATGGTTCAACTTGATGGACTAGGAACAATGAAATGGGCACATTCCTTGGGTTAGCAGGTGGAGAGAAATATGAGATTTTTGTTGGGACTGTTGTTGGAGGGTAAACAATTTTAGAATTTTGTTTTCTTTCTGAATATTGTAATGTGATGTAAATTTATATATGTATTCGGCATGGCGTTGTGCACCGAGGACAATGCACAATTGTAGGGGAGGGGGAATGCAACATCCCCACTGTAATCCCCAGTTTAATTAATACATAATGTTGATATGAATGTGGCTATGGACAACCGATGTAATACGTGGAATGTGTTTTTTGTTTCTAAATAAAGAAAATGTGATACTATTTGCTGGGGAATATGGATAGAGATGGGGGATGATTTTCCATAAGAGAAGATGGTGTCTAAGAGGGGTGCAACGGGGAAATTAATTATGGGTATTAATTCAACCCACATCCCTTGAATTTTATTATCATTAGGGATACCTTCTAATTTTTTGTTTGAGTGTATGAGAGCCCAATCATTAAACTCATGTAAGAGGGTGGGTGTGAGTGTCACATCCCATACTTATTGGAGAGCATTGGGGGGTGGGGGAGGGGGGGCGGCTGAAGTACAATCAACATTGGGCAGAGTGTGTAGTCAATTGTCTTTGGAAATCAAAGGAAATTCGTATGGGCAATTACAGACAATTTTACATATTGAAGTTTACATGAACAACAAGCAGAGAGCAAAGAAAAAGAGAATTAGAGATAGAGCAAGAAGGTTGGGCGAATTCTGGTGCATGCTGGAGCATTTTGTAGCTAAATATTGAAGAGCCAGGTTATTAGTCTTGAAGAGTGAACTCTTGTGTGAGTTTCACTGCAACAACAAGTGTTGCTATTTTTGTTGGTAGTTTTCCTGGCAGTGAGTTCCCTTGAGTTCCTAGTAGAGAGATTCCTAGTTAATTGTGCTAGAGAGACCCCTATAAATGAATGGGACACCCGATGGACTAATAGAATGAAGGGGTACATTCTTTGGGTTGGGCAGGTCAAGAAGAAGAGAATCGAAGAAAATCTGGGATAGTTGTAGGAGAATACCAGTGGGTTGTGGGATATTGAGTTGTGAGCAGATGGTGAGAGGTAACCTTTTCTTGTGGATTTCTAACCCCAACTCGGGGGTGTCTTGATTTTGAGATTTGGAGCAACAAGTTTATGGTTGGGTGGAATGTCCTTCCCAAGCAACTGGTTGCACAACTATTTAAAAAAAATAAGTGTTTATCTGTTTTCCTGAGTTAGTGTATGAGTTTAACCGCTTTTCATTTTACTCTATGCATGAGAATGAATTATATGCTATTGTGGTAAAATTATTAGCTGCATTTACGTTTTTAATTAGTATGGGCAATTTCTTGAGCTCAATTGCCATGTTGTTCGTAATTCAAGGTTTAAATGTATTTGTTAATTGATTTGAGTAGTAACTGTGATATATTCCGACGTAGTGCTTGAATCGTCACGCATGCTGGGAATAGTTGTCATGCGCAATACAAAGCTTGTTGCGTGTACATTGTGCATAGTTGTCACGTGCAGTACAAAGGTTGTTGCACACACAAATTTTCTCAGTGAGGAGGCAACATTGATGTTAGCTAGCATGATGTAGCTACATTTAAATAATTGACATGTGCAATGGTTAAATCTATGTATAATTCATAGCCGATAAGCTACAGGAATTTAGTTAACTGAAAAATTTTGAATTTATGTGTATTTGCTGCAAATAATGTTCCTCAATTAAGTTGGGTGACATTACACTTATCTTCTTGATTTTCGCTAGAGAAACTTCTAGATCAAAATTGTGTGTGGATTTTTTGATTTTCATTACTGCCACACTAAGGCCTTTAGTTATGATTAGAAATAGAAATGGAGATAATGGGCATCCCTACCTAAGACATTTGGAGGGTTTGAGGAAACTAGAGGTTGAGCCATTAATTAGTATTGCAAAGAATTTAGAGGATAGACACCCCATACTCCAATTCACCACAAGTACACAAAATTCAATGTGTATCAACATTTATCTCAAGTACAACCAATTGGCTTTATCATATGCCTTGAATATGTCCAATTTTAGAACCATTGCTAAGAGATTTTTAGTTTTGATGGAGTGCGATTCTTCTTGAGCCACACTAGTGGCATTATGGATTTGTCTCCCATGAAGAAAACCAAAATGTTATTTAGAAATGATTTTAGAAATTGTATATTGTAAAAATTCTCACCTAAGAATCTAGTTGCAAAGAAGAAACTAAATTGCTAAGCACAATAATCTAGCGGCCAAAAAGAAAGAACACTTGCAATCATGAGACCAAAAAGAAATAAGATAGAAACAACTATTGAATTCATGTCTTACAATGAGAGAGTGATACATATATAGAACTCTCCATGAGAGAAGAAGTGTGCACTAGGGTTAGGGATTCCTTATGTATGCACATGTGACTCCAAAATTAACTAGCAGTAAGTGGAGTTAACTAGCCAAAAATGGAGTTGGCTAGTTATAAATGGAGTTGACTATTATTGGAATTAGAACTTCCAAAAATAAGACTAGTAGTAAGTGGAGTTAATTGGCTAATAATAAAGTTAAACATTGTAGTATACCTAGGGAGGTAATATGGGAGGTATCCAACAAGAATGGGGTTATGTATTATTATTTGAGGCCCTTCAATGTAAGGTGGACTAGGTCCACTATATTATTAAATAAAGCCCACTTTGGTAGCTAGATATAATAAATAGGCTTTCTAGAAGATTCTTTCTCTAGAATATTCCTAGAAGATAGAGAATGCTATATAAAGAAGTGTAAGCAATGTATTGGAACATGGTGAAGAATATTCATATTGTAACAAACAAGTATTGTTTGAGGACTGCATTCCTTCCATAAGGAATAATATATGGTGTTACCCTACTTCAAGGGTTTTGTCTATTTCTTATGTTCAATATCTTGGTGAATGGTTTTGTGTATTTTTTGTTGAATATTAAGGGTTATTTTTGAAGTATATTTGCAGATATATTAAGGTATTTAGCAATTGGTATCAAAGCACTTTCCTTGGCAGTAATTGTGGGATTTTTTTTTCTTTCTATTTTACAGAATTTTCGAAGAAGAAAAAGAGGGCCACGACCTTCCGGAAAAATCCTGTAGTTTTTTGTGTAGAATTTGCAGAAACTGGTTGTATATCTAAGTTCCTCTTGGAAAAACAACCAATTAAAAAAAATAAATCGTTTGAAACAGAGTTCGAAAAACAAAGATATCATCATTTTAAAATCTGCTCATTTTCAGGGTTTTCTGCAGATGACCGCACGATTTTTTTGATTTCTGTAGCATCTAGGGCCGAATTTTCCCAAATAAATTAAATATCTTAGTTCCTCTCACAATTTCAACCAATTTCAAAAAAACAATCGTCCAAATCGGAGCACCGAAAGTGAAGATATAGCCTATTTAAAATCAACCATTTTCTAGGGTCTTCGTGATGACGATGGGACTGTAGAGATCATACTTTTTCACATGATGCTAAGATTGCTACCAGATCAATGCCATTGGATAGAGAATTTTCATAGATTTCTTTTGGTATATTATATGTGGTGTTTGCAATGGATACTTTCTTTCAAATCCTCATGGAACTTCAACGACAACTGGAAGCCTTCAAGACAACATTTCAAGAGTTCAAAGTTGAATGGAAAGAGATGCGTAGTCTGCAGGACATCATGGATGAATATAATCAAGAAGAGTAGTCTTGGTATTATTTTGAGGCCGATTGTGATGTTTGGTATATGGATAGTTGTCATTTTTGGGATGACAACCACTGCATTCTCTATCTTCTAGGAACATTCTAGTGAAAAAATCTTTTAGAAATCCTATTTATTATATCTAGCTACCATAATGGGATTTATTTAATAATATAGTGGACCTAGTCCACCTTACATTGAATGACCTTCACTAATAATACATCACCCCATTTCCATTGGGTACATCCCATATTACCTCCCTAGGTATACTACAGAGAGACAATTTTCTATTGCCAAAACCCCTTAGCAGAATAGAGTAGTAGAAAGAATGAACACAACGGTTCAAGAAATGGTCATGGCCATGCTTGATGAATCGGAAGTACCCAAAACCTTTTGGGGATAAGTTTTTCAAACTATTGTAAACATTCTAAATAAAGCACACATAAGAGTAATCAACAATCAAACCCCTTATGAGTTATGACATGGCAGACCAACATCAATAAAGCACTTCAATATTTTTGGAAGCAAATGCTACATTAAAAGAAATGAAGACAACTTAAGTAAGTTTGATTCTAGAGCTGATGAAGGTATCTTGTTAGGATACTCCTCCATAAGTAAATGATACAAGTGCTGCAACAAAAGACTCCACAAGATAGTTGAGAGTATATATGTAAAAGTAGATGAAATACCATTTCATCTAGTGAGACACCAACATCATGATGACTCATATGAAGAACCAATCAACAATGAACCACAAGATGATCGAATGAATAAACATCAAGAATAAGAGGATTCAAAGAAAGAGGAGAGAATGGAAACTCCATAGCCAAAGTTCCCACCAAGGTATGTTCAAAAATATCATTCAGAAAGTCAGATTATTGGAAACAAGGAAACATGTGTACAAACTAGAAGAAAACTTATAGATACATATAGCTCTACAAATTTTGGATTGTTGTCTATGATTGAACCCCAAAATTTTGTGCAAGCTAGACATGATGACCACTGGGTCAAAGCCATGAATGAAGAACTAGACCAAGTAGAGAAAAATAAGACTTGGGATCTTGTCCCAAGACCAAATAACAAGAATGTAATTGGAACTAAATGGGTATACAACAAGTTAAATGAATATGGACAAATAGTTAGAAACAAGGACAAATTGGTATGCAAAGGGTATGCTCAAGTTGAAGGAGTGGAATTTGAAGAAACGTTTGCCTCTGTTGCAAGAATTGAAGCTATCAGGACATTTTTGGCTTTTGCATGCTACAAAAAATTCAAAGTCTACGAAATGGATGTCAAATCAACTTTTTTAAATGGTGACCTTGAGGAATAAGTTTATGTGGAGCAACCAGAAGGATTCCTGCTAACTGAAAAAAAGGATTATGTTTTCCAATTAAAGAAATCCCTGTATGGGATAAAATAGGCTCCAAGAGCTTGGTATTTGCATCAACAAGGATTCAAAAAGGGAACTACTGATAACAACTTATACATCAAAGCTGAAGGTAATGATCTGTTAATTACTGTAGTGTATGCCGCTGATATTATTTTTGGAAGTAACATTGAATTAATTACCAAGAAGTTTGCAGCTGCAATGTAACAAGAGTTTGAGATGCCCATGTCAGGAGAAATCTCCTTTTTTCTTGGTTTATAGATTCATCAATCAGAAAAGGAAATTTTCATTTCTCAAGGTAAATATCTCAAGGAAATCTTGAAGAAATTTGGCATGGAAAACTGCGCACCAGTAAGCACTCCCATGACTGATAGTTGTAAACTCAACAAGGATGATGATGCTGTAGAAGTAGATCAAACCATGTACAAGTCTATGATAAGCAGTTTAATCTATCTCACAACTTCAAGGCCTGACATCATATAAGCAGTGGGTTTGGTAGGCAGGTTTCAAGCCAACCCTAAGGAAACTCATGTTCTTGCGGTTAAAAGAATATTTATATACTTGCAAGGCACTGTTGATTATGGCTTGTTGTATCCAAAATAAACAAATCTTGTTCTCAAAGATTTTACAAATGTAGACTAGGCATAAAGTTTTGATGATAGAAAAAGCACCAGTAGAGGCACATTTTTCCTTGACAGGTGTTTAGTCTCCTGGCTCAACAAGAAATAAACTTCCATTTCTCTCTCTGCAGTTGAAGTCGAATATATAGCTACGACATCTTGTTGTACTCAAGTGTTATGGATTAAAAACAATCTCAAGGATATTCAAGTTCCCTGTGATCAGCCTGTCTCTATCATGTGCGAAAATACCAGTGCTATTAATCTCTCTAAAATTCCTTTTCAACACTCTAAGACTAAGCATATACCAATCAAATATCATTTTCTCAAAGAACAGGTTCAGGATCAGGTGGTAAAATTAGAGTATGTTCCTTCCAAAGAGTATATTGCAGACATTTTTACCAAGCCATTACCAAGAGAACCCTTTGAGTGTCTTAGACAGAGGTTGGGTGCGATCTCGTCTTCCCTTATTCAGTAAAGAACATAGTTCACCACTTCCTAGGTGCACTGTTGACCACATAGTATGATTTGAAAGTTACGATTCATTGTATTCTTCCTTGGGAAAAAAGGGGGAAAAGGTGAAACTCTAATTACAACAAGAAAACACAAGAATGAGGCTTGAAATATCAGGAAAGGAAAATGTGAAGTTTACAATAAAACCTTTCTCCCACATGTAGCAGGAAACACTACAAAACCAAACATATATATATTCAAACTAACATTGTGTTCTTTGAATTGAAGGTTGTACTATGCACACAGATTGTCCAGTCTAGGGGGGGTGGCATCTTTGCAAGAACAATTGAATTTATGCATGTTGCATCAACTACGGGCGAATTAGATACACCTTAGGAAACGATGCATGCAGTCACACATAAATTGTTTTTTATTGAAATTGAATGTAGCTTCTAAAGGTGCCCCATTTGCTGCTATCACAATTGGCATTCGATGGTATTTTGTTTAAGGATGCTTTTGTGCACGTACAGAGGCCCGGAGGAGAGCATATCCAAAGTCTTTCTTTGTCATTGTTGTCAAAGGGGGAGAATAAGGCCATTGATTTGATAGTTGTGCAGATTGAAAGTGGGGGCAACCTTGAGTTGGTAGTTGCATGCGCAAAAGGCCATTGATCTGGCAGTTGAGGACATTGAAAGGGGGAGAAAATTAGCATAAAGGCCGGTGCTTTGGCAGTCATCTTTCAGAATAGAGAAGCACCCATTTTGGTTTCCATCAATGACAAAGGGAGATTTTATTGTGCATATGTTGTCATTGATGTCAAAATGATCATGGAAATAGTCATTTATAGCTCAATAACAGACATAAGAAGTCGTAAAAAGATGAAATCAGAGTGCATGCAAAACAACAAGATGACTTGTGACGCAGTTCAAAAATGTAGTGCAATGAAGTGAACTGTGACAAATCCCCTTGTTCACGATTGCAGATCGGGTTAGAGGATGTTGGTGTTGCAGTGTGACGATGGATATGCAATGATTGCAGGTGCCTTGAGCCAGTGCAACGAATGGTGCAATAGAATACAATGAGACGAAGCCGATGTGACAAGCGATTGAGTAGACTGCGACATAATGAGTGGAAGTTTAGCAGTTGTGTGAATGAGCCACCAAGGGAACTTACAGTCTGATGGGGTAATTCAGTGAGCACACTAGAAGACAAATGTGAAAAAATGAAGACTCATGAATTGAGTGTTGTGCTCTGTTTCTATCTGTGAAGTGGATGCTCTATATAACATAATGTGATTTTTTGCGTCATTCTTCAAGAGATGCTTTGATGATCTAGAGCTCAGTCGTAGGAAGATTTGGTCCATTTTTTTTAGTCAAAGAATGTCCACAACATAACTGTCTTGCGTCTACATACTTTATTTAGATAAAAGTGTAACTAACAAGACTTTGATATAGTCAAGATTTGTCCACAATATAACTGTCATGGGTCCACATACTTTATTTGGACAAAATTGTAACTAACAAGATTTTGGTGTGGTCAAAGTTTGTCCACAATGTAACCATTACACATCCACATACAGGAAGGTGAACTTAGGAATTTTTTTTATAAATATGGATGTGCTCTGATTGAGCAGAGCGGTGAAATAAGAGGAAATAATGTATTGTAATTATTAAAAGGAATTGAACTGTAGATTTGTCAGTTCGTGTTGAAGAAGTTTAGTGATGTAACAATTTTTTCTGAATTAAGGGTGGCAGGGTGGTGCTAGGGTGAGTTGAAGCCCACCGAGGATTGGATTCCTCATCATTTGTAACATGTTGGTGCTTGAGAGGATTGGTGTCCTCATTATCTGTGAGAGGTTGGTGCCTGAGAGGATTGGTGTCCTCATTATCTACGATAGGTGGGTGCCTGTAGAGATGAAAAATTATAATTTGTAAGTTGGTGCTTGTAGAAGAACATAAAGAAAATGTTCTATGGTTTTCTCCCGCATTGGGTTTCCACATAAAAATCCCGGTGTACTGTGTTGTTTTGATTTCTGCATGTTTAAAATAACATAAACAACTGAAAGGAAAGAAAATTCAGTAAGTTAATATAATACTGATTCACCCCCCCCTCTCAGTATTACTGTGGGTCTCAACAATGTTTTCAAATGTTTCATAAATATAATGATTTATTAAATCTAATATTTTGAAAAATATAAATTATTAATATTTATTAATTCTATTTTATGATTGGTTGAAAATAATGAAGAGACAATTTATCCTTGCTTGGATGTGAATTGTCTGAAAAAAATAATAATTAAAACTTTAATTTAAAAAAAAA
>ML852101.1:21436-35550 GCA_009831015.1 Picea engelmannii
ATTATTTATTGTACAAACACCTTTACCTTCAGTCAATACATTCTTTGTCGTCACCATTGGCGACTTGCTTTTTTGGCCATACGCAACCCATGTCACCCTTGGATTGGAGCAGTACTTATCATTTACCCTTGCTGACATCGTCCGTATCTTCAGAGTACCCTGCAGGTCAGTTACCTCTACCCTCTGAATTTTTTCACCTTGTCCCGCCTCTGGAACAACTTAGCCCTGGTCTTTTCGTCCCCCTAACACTCGACCTTGTTACACAGTTGCGGCCACTGTTTCTCTCATATATCCTCCAACCAAGGGCAGTCTTGAGTCATCCCACTTCTTGACTTCGTCCAGGTACCTCTGCCACTTTATCACCTCAGTAGATTCCACGGAGCACCCTTTTTCTTCTGGAAGTCGCGTCCCCCTTTTTTCGACATCAACACACTTTTCCAGAAGGGAGACAGTATCTTGATTCTCATTCTCTATTAATGAGGATCTCGGACGGCACAGGGGGAAACAACATTGCTCCCTGCTGTCGTTGGCCCCCTTAACATTCGATGCCAACACTCTCTCATGTTATGGTGGGTCTTACTTTGCGACTATTGTAGTTCTTTTTGTCATTTGCCGAAGACCTCTGAACTTGGTAGGGCCATCAATGCCCACAACATCGTCGCTGCTTATTACAGCGATCATTGCCTATTATTCAGAGTATGTTCAGTTGCAGAATTATCTTCTGCCTTTATCATTACCGCCCCCGAGGGCGCTGCAGTTGTCTACACCAACACTTCCGTCATCTTTTTTCAGAGTTACATCACACGAGCATGGGGCATGCCCGCCTCGTTTGTACACAGTTGTATATTTTTTCACACACGTCTCTCAGAAAGTCGAGATACCGGTTCCTTTTTACTCCAACAGATCGCTCCGAAGAGTCCCACTATTGTTTTTCCTTACAACAACAGTCTTAGAAGAAACATTGATGGATTTCGGCTATACGTTTGCTCCCAACCTCATCCATCAGGGGGCATCTGTTATCACTGAAATTTCGTCTGCACATGGCGACAAGAACTCCACATCATCAAAATAGCAATGAAGTCATTCATGGCACTGAATTAAGTTCACAACATTCCATAAGGGTCAAAAACTATACAAAGTAACCAAAAATGGAAGGGCTCTTTACAGCAGCTTGGTGCGCGCGCATATGCGTGGGACAAAAACATGTCTCCAGCGCATGCACGCCCCGACGCGTGCCTGTCAACATAAAAAGCCGCGCATATGCTAATACGGTGCATTAATTTCTTAAGTCAGCCTCTCGACCGCCTGTGGACCGGCCCCCAAGACGATTTGACCCTCAGATCAGGGTCGGCTCTGCAAATTCGGCGAATTAAATGACTTAAGTGAACCCTAAACAGGTCCGTGTTTACACCGGAAGTTGGTTACGTGACCGCCTGGAAAATGCTATAAATAGACGTGAAGACTCATTGTTTCAGCAGAGAATTCAAAGCAGAGTTACGCTGTCTAGATGAATCCAAGCCTAGCCTTTGACAACCAGTCCATCAGCTGTGTAATCCAGAGTTCTCTCACCACTCATTTTCGTTCTGTTCATTTTTCAAGGAAGGCATTCCGTTGAGGATTTCCGAAGGACCTTCCGCTGGAGGGAAGAGGAACCATTATCCCTTTCTTCAGCGTGTTCTATGGTTTTCGCTAATAGATCAAGCCTTGAAACCATTGATGACTCCCTTGTTTCATATTTGATGTTTTTGTTTATTTTTTGAATTGTTATTTGTTCTCAGCTGTTAGTTAGATTGTATTTAAATTATGTTTTCTGTTAACCCTTTTTTCTCCACAACTCATCCTGTTCTGCCTTGCTGAGCCCAATAGGGCATGCTAGTGCTCCCATTTTTTCTCACCCGGCGACGATTCGAGCACGAACAGGCCCGTTACAAGAATGCGTTTGAAAAATGAAATTAAGAGGGGTCTCAAAAAGAGTCGTTGTCCTCTCCTAAAAGTTTTGAATTTTTCTGTTAAAGGGAGATGAGATCGTTTTCGCAATCTTTTTCTGATTCTCAAGGTCGCCTAAGGGCGCGAGAGAAGAGCATACTTAAGATTGTTTACTTACGACTTCTAGTCCCGAATGTGAGTTTAGATGTGATTTGATATTCACTTAAATTATGAATCAAAACAAGCCATCCACGTGGCAGAAAGCAAAATAAGGGAAAAATGATTTTAATCCTCCTAAGTGCCTATGTTTGACTATCCCCTTTATAAGTTGAGGGGTCTAAGTGGTGCAGTGTTTAGAGAATGCATACATCATTTTTGAAAAAGGAAAACTAACTTTCCCCACATCAAAACCTTACAATGAAAAATTTTGGTCAAATGCGCAGCTGTTAACATGGACAGGTGCGCATGTGCGCACAGACTGTATCAAAAAACCAGAGCGCATGCGCGCGTCTATGGGGTGCGATACCCACGCGTTTGATAAAAAACACCGGTTCTCTCTATTCTACTGTGAATCGACCAGGTAACAGGTCAGCGAAAGCCGGTTTGAATCCCTGCAAGTTAAAAACGACAAAAGGAAAGAGAATTGAACCCAATTGAAAGAGGATTCAATACCTTAACTCCCCAGTGGAGTCGCCAGTCTGTTCATGCTTGAATCGTCGCCGGGTGAGAAAAAATGGGAGAACTAGCATGCCCTGTTGGTCTCAGCAAGGCAGAACAGGATGAGCTGTGGAGCAAAAAGGGTTAACAGAAAACAGAATTTAAATACAATCTAACTAACAGCTGAGAGAAAATAACAATTCAAAAATAAACAAAAAACGTCAAATATGAAACAAGGGAGTCATCAATGGTTTCAAGGCTTGATCTATTAGCGAAAACCATAGCACACACTGAAGAAAGGGATAATGATTCCTCTTCCCTCCAGTGGAAGGTCCTTCGGAAATCCTCAACAAAATGCCTTCCTTACAAGATGAACAGAACAGAAATGAGTGGTGAGAGAACTCTGGATTACACAGCTGATGGACTGGTTATCAAAGGCTAGGATCTGATTCATCTGGACAGCGTAACTCTGCTTTGAATTCTCTGCTGAAACAATGAGTCTTCACGTCTATTTATAGCGTTTTCCAGGCGGTCACGTAACCAGCTTCCGGTGTAAACACGGACCTGTTTAGGGTTCACTTAAGCCATCAATTCGCCGAATTTGTAGAGCCAACCCTGATCTGAAGGTCAAATCATCTTGGGGGCCGGTCCATTGGCGGTCGGGAGGCCAGCTTAAGAAATTAATGCGCCGTATTAGCAAATGTGCGGATTTTTGTGTTGACAGGCGCGCGTCGGGGTGCATATGCGCGAGAAACACGTTTTTGTCCCACGCATATGCGTGCGCACCAAGCTGTTGTAAAGTGCCCTTCAATTTTTGGTTACTTTGTATAGTTTTTGACCCTTCTGGAATGTTGTGAACTTAATTCAGTGCCATGAATGACTTCATTGTTGTTTTGATGATGTGGAGTTCTTATCGCCATGTGCAGACAAAATTTCAGTGATAACAATGTGAACTGTGATCCTTCATCTGAAACAATTTCCCTTGGAGTATCGTATCTGGCAAAAATTTCTTCAAAAATAAAGTCTTCCACTACTTGTTCTATTTCTCTTGTGACTACTCTGGCTTCCACCCATTTAGTTACATAATCAGTGCAGACCAGGATGTAATATTTCTGATGAGAAGGTGGGTTGAAGGGTCTCAAAAAATCAATGGTCCATTTCTCAAATGGTTCAAGGACTATCTAGGGATGTAGAGGCATTTCATCTGCTTTCCTAGGTTGTCCCATCCATTGGCAGTTATCACACCTTCGAACATAATCCTGGGCATCACGAAAGATGGAGGGCCAGTAATATCCCAATTGTAGCACTTTGTAACCTGTTCTTTTATCTACAAAATGTCCTCCACAGGGTCCATCATGTGCAGCCTTCAGTATCTCATAGATATTATCTTCTGCCACAGAACACCGAATCTATTGGTCAGCCCCTATATGAAAGAGATATCCTTCCATCCATGAATATCGGGTACTCTGGTGAATAATCTTATTTTTCTCTTTATATGACAGATGACGAGGCACCTTCCCTGAAGTAAGATAATTAGCAATATCTGCATACCACAGAGTGTTAGCAAATACTGCAAAAAGATGTTCATCTGGGAAATTATCTTCAATTGGTGTATCCTTACCCTCATGTTCTATCCTAGATAAGAAATCTGCAACCACATTATCCTTCCCTGGTCTATCTACTATAGTAATATCAAATTCTTGTAGTAGCAAGATCCATCTTGTGATATGACCAGGGGTAATAGGTTTATTCATTAAATACATGATAGTTGCATGATCAGTATGCACAAAGGTAGGATACCTGGCAATGTAGTGCCAGAATTTATTGATGGCGTAAATGACAGCAAGGAACTCTTTCTCAGTCACTGTGTAGTTTAATTCAGCAGGAGCCAAATTCTTACTAACATAGTAAACTGTGTATGGTATTTTGTCTTCTTGTTGTCCTAATACTGCACCAACCATTGTTTGGGAAGCATCCGTATGAATATGGAAAGGTAATGCCCAGTCTGGCCCTCTAAGGATTGGAGTGCTACAGACCAATTCCTTAATTCATGTAAAGGATGCATCACAGTCCCCTGTCCACATAAAATCTGAGTCCTTTGTTAGCAATTGAAAAAGTGGATGCGCTACTTTAGCAAATTTTTCTATAAAACGCCTGTAATAACCAGCACAACCAATAAAGTTGCATACCTGCATGGGTGTTTTGGGTGTCGATAAATGTTGAATTACCTTTGTCTTTGTTGGGTCCATCCGGATTTCTTCAGTTGAGAGCAAATGTCCCAGAACAATACCCTCTTCCATCATCATATGTCATTTTTCCGTACTCAACAAGACACGTGCTTGTACACCTTTCAAGAACTTTTTCTAATTTTTTCATCCCTTCAAGAAATGAATCCCCATATGGAGTAAAGTCATCCATATATATTTCAACACTGTCATCTATCAAATTAGAGAAGATTCCCAAAATTTCCCTCTGGAACATTGCAGGAGCATTACATAGGCCAAAAGGAAGGACCTGGTATGTGAATGTTCCTTAGGGTCATGTGAAAGTGGTTTTATCCTGATCTTCAGGAGCTATCTGGATCTGGTTATCCCACTAAACCCATCTAGAAAAGAAAAAAACTTTTTGCCAACCAATGTGTCCAGAACTTGATCAATAAATGGCAAAGGAAAATGCTCTTTCTGCGTTGCCTTATTTAATTCTAGATAATCCATACATATTCTCCATTTACCATTTTTATTAGGGACCATTACTAATGGGGAGACCCATTGGCTATCTAAGATGGGGTAGATAAAACCTACATCTAGTAATTTTTGAAGTTCTTCTTTCACAACATTTTTCAATGCAGGGTTCATCCTTCTCTGAGGTTGTCTCATAGGATGACAATGCTCCTTAATGTATATATGATGGGTACATGAATTAGTAGGGATCCCTTTCATATTTGTATAATCCCAAGTGAAGGCCTCTTTGTGTTTCCGAAGGTCATCCATGAGTTTCTTCTTCTAGGATTCTGACAGGGTTGAATTAATATTCAGAGTTTTCCCTGGTTCTAGTTCTACCGAGACACTTTCACTAGGTGCATCAATAGGTAGCTGCTCTGATCCTTTTTCTCTTTCAATTGTTTCCTGAGTCTCACAACTTAGGATATATTCTAGGAATTGTTGATTTGTTTCGGAAATGGAGCAAGGATCATCCATAAAAGAGGTTATTACATCATTTTCCGATTCTATTTTCAACTGAAGGGCTTGTCCAATAGTGAGAACTGGCCTCAATTCCTCATTTTCTATTTCAGACTCTTTCCTAGATAAAATTTTCTTGTTTCATGTTGGTTTTATGGATGGGTTTGGTTCTGCAGATGGGTATATCACTAAGTTATTAATGTTGTGCCCATTGGAAATAACCATGTGCTTGTGATTGACACCCAATGTAAGCATCTACAGTAGCCAGCCAAGGTCTACCCAAAATCAAAGGATGGCCACCCACCGAATATTGCATCTGTAAGACCAGGAAATCTATGGGATAGTGCCATGAATCTACTGAAATTGTTACATCTTCCAACTTTCCTACAAGTTTGACTGTGGATCGGTCTTCCAATTCCAATACTGTAGGTGTATGTTTCAAGTTACGAAGACCTAATGCATGCATGGTTTCAGTGGTGATAACGTTGATGGTAGCAACCAGGTCTACTAGCACATTTGGAATCTGTACCCCATTAATTTGTACTGTCAGAATTGGGTTCCCCGGATCTCCATACTTTTCAGGCATTGACTTTCCTGTCATGAAATATGATAATTTTCCCATAACATGAATGGTAAAGGTGTCTTTGGACTTCTTTGCAGATTTCTTTGAACAATATTCCCTAAGAGTCTTTGCATATATTGGCACATCCTTCATAGCTTGTAACAAGGGAATTTTAACAAATAAGTTCTGCAGTTCTCCTAATAAATCAAATTCATCTTGAGGGCTTTATTTACTCAAAGTTAGTCTCTCTGGGTAAGGTGGTTCAGATTGATGTTGCTTTACAGGAGATGCATGGTTTCTATCAGTTTGTTTTGGATCTTTACTAATTGGTTCTAATTCCTTACCTTCACTATCGAGTTGTTTAATGGTAACTGGAGGAGGTTGAACATTAACTGTCCACCCTGATCGTAGATTCATTTCATACAACTCTGCAGTGGAAATGCTATATGAAGGTAGGTTAAGAATGTCAGTTTGATGAACTCCCCTGCTATTAGGATTTGGATCAGGTTGGATTGGGAGCGGAGGACGGGCAGGTTGGTTACCCAGAGGCACATTAGAGGGCAGTTGGAGTTGTTTCTATGGCATCGATTGAGGAAACTTCCCAAGAGGGGATCCTCGCCAAGATAGAGCCCATGGGGAGCTTGAACTGGCTTGAGGGTTCCACTACTGCCACGGGGGAAACTAGTATTGTGGCCACATGGAAGGATAGGGCATGGACTGAGGATTCATATTAGAATTATTGAAATATTGAGATGGATCTGAGTACATACCTTGATTTCCCATTGATGGTCGAGGTTGCCATGGCTTTATAGACCCCATGAGGTACAATTTCTCCATGTCTTTCCCTGTTCCTTGAAATACTGCTTTTAGGCTTGGTAGGGAGGGGCATGAGCTTGTTGCATGATTTAGCTCGTAGATTTCACATTCCTCTATGGAGTTTAGTGGACATTCCCTCTCTGGATGCTTCTTTCTACACATCGGGGAGAATATCGCCATGTTCCTATCCAATTCCAGATGCTTCTGTTTTACTTGCAGTGTATCCATCTATGTTGACAGGGTGCTGAGGATATCCATCCTCAGATTGTCTAGCAATTTTCTGATTTTTGCTTTCGTAACACCTCTGCCAGACCCTTTTACTGAGCGAATTCCTTGTCTGTTTCTTGCAAGCCCCCTTGAGCACTTAATGCATAATTCATAGATACCTTCAAAGCTTTCCTTAGAGATGTCTCCTTTTCCCACAATGTTCAATAGTTCCATTGAGTCCTCACGAAAAGATCGGAGGAGGATAATTTTTAGAATTTCCTTATCCAAGTCAGAGTGACCCAACCTCTGTAAGGTGTACTTGAATCGTTCCACACAATCTTCCAAACTCTCATCTTATTTTTGTGTGAACTTGAAAAGTTCCTCCTTAATGTTCTGGGATTTACAGTAGTCCTGGTATTTTTCCAGAAACGTTGTCTGCATATCATCCCATGTGGAAATAGTGCTTCCTCCAAGGCCCATAAACCATCACAGATCCATCCCTTTTAATGTAGAAGGAGAAAATTTTAACTTTTGGGCCTCCGTCATGTAGTCATACCCTTGGCACACTATGTCAAATTCGAATAGAAATGTGTCGGGATCTTCTGAAACAAGCCCATGAAAGTTTGGTAAGGCTGCTAATGGAATAGGCTTAGTGGACACACCAACTCCTAGGTTTTTGATTGGAAACTCGATAGTGGAGGTTGTGGGAGCCATAAATATCTTCCAATAACCACTGGGTATTTCACCAGACTCTATAGGAGATGGTTGAGGCTTCCTTACCCCTTGGATCCGAGTTTCTTTAGCAGCACTTCCCCAGTCCCTTGGTGATGCAAATACTTCTTCGATCTCTTCTCCTTCATTCTGATGACTTGATCCCTCGGCTACACCCTTCTCTCTCTTGCTGGGGTGGTCTGACTCTATCGAGGTTCTGCTTGCGACATCTTCCTCCTATGTTGCCAACATAATATTTCCTTGGTCAGGTATGCCACTAGATGTTTCTTCAACTGCTGAGGGAACCTGCTATGTCGTATCACCCAAGAATGTTGTAGACAACACTGGTTGATCTACTGATTGTCCTTCAGACTTCACTCTTCATGCCCTTGGTCTCATGGTTATGAGAGATGATGTTTCCGATTCATCCTTTTTGATAATCTACTAGATGTAGGTCTTTCTTCCCAAATATGGTCCTCCCTTCTTTGGGACTTTCCCTCTGCCCTCGTTATTTGGTTATTTGTTCGTACAAGTGTTGGTATGATGGAGGGTCTTAGCATGAAGCTACAATGATTTAGTATTGAAGTAAGGTGTCAAAGGACCATTCCTTCCCCAAGACAAAAGATCTTATGAAAAATAAAGGCAACTAAAAAAACAAGAATCTAAGGTTCAGGGCCCGGAGCAGGGCATGAAAGGACTCTTCCCTCCCCTGGACAAGAACAAAACACACCACATAAAAGATCTGATACTTTTCAAATCTAAAGCAGAGTGTCAAAATACTCCTCCCTCCCCAGAGCAAAAGCTAGGGTTTCCAAAAAAACACAAGGGTTTGAAAGAAATAAATCTAACTTAGGATCTAGAGCAAGGTGTCAAAAGACTCCTCCCTCCCCAGGACAAGAGATTGACAAAAGTGGAAAAGAAAAAATAAAAACAAGAGGAAAGATCACCTACACTCAGGACCTGAAGAAGAGTGAGAAAACTCATTCTCTCCCCAAGACAAGAGATTGACCCTCTGGTTGGTACGAATCGTTGTCTTGCACCTTGTTAGCCTCCCCAGGGACTCCTCTTAGTTTATTTTTCAAACACATCTTAATATTGTAATGGGCCCATACATGCCCACGTGCTACAAAGATAGGATAGTGTTGAAATTTACTTTCTTAGATTAAATCACTAGGTAAGTTTAAAGGTTTTGTAAAGGGCCCATACATTCCCACATGATCACAATCTAGGATAGTTTCAAATATTTCTTAGATTAAATCACAATAGGGAGTTAAAGGAATAGTAAAGAACCCACATGTCCACATGCTAGTTTCCTAAGGACTTTTGAATTACGCAAGGTTGTACCAAAGGCATTTAGTTAATTAGGTAATCAACACTTGTAAGGACCAAGCAAAGTCCACATGCAGCAAGGTGACACCTAATTTATTAAAAAATTGGCACACTTTCACTCATTCACACACAAAAGTCACTTATCACTCACATAGTTTTCCTCTTGAAACGTGGAGGTCAAAGTAATTTTCCTCCAAAGGGATTCTGAAACACCCCACCCTTTTCTTGAAGAAACTATCCACTCCCATTTAATTTCAATGAGGTTGGATCACACCCCCAATCTCGCAAACAACCACATCTAATTTTTTTCTAAAAACTCACTAAGTTTTCCTCCACAAGAGGTGCCAAAAGAATTTTTTTAGTCTAGGTAGGATTTCGGGGATAGGCATCCAAATAACTCCCCGTTATCTAGTTCTCACATTGTCAAAACAATAGAAGTTGTCAAATAGGGAACTTTAAATTCTCCAAGTCAAGTGTTCCTAACCCCATAAGGAAGGGACATACCCATGAAGGGTTGAAGGATGAGGTCTAGTTGTTCTATGCATCCCCCCTTGATGCACCCACCTCTTGGATGGGATCCAGCCTATGACAAATTTCTTAGGCCGAAAATCTAAATGTCGAACTTTGATCGAGGTACCTAGTGACCAACTTTTAGGACATCTACCCAGGTGGCAATTGTGGGCTGCAATTGTACCTTGATCGGATTTTGTGTGGCTATTGGGAAATATCTCTAGCTCTTTCGGGATATGCCCCCTTTACCCCTCATTATAATTGATTATTTCATCCTTCACTAGTTTCTCTTCCATTGACTGCAGACCCCACTGTTGAGTACTATTGGAAGGTCCAGTGCTATTTGAGAGGAAGGATGTTTCGTCTTTTAGGACACAAGAATTTGTTTTCTTTGATTCCCCACACAGACAAAACCCACTTATCCACATATATGCTTCTTTTTCAAAAAAAATTATGTATGATGCACTTCTGATTACATTTTTTATTTCAATATATATCGTGTAAAGTTCAAAATTTGCAACAAAGGCTCTTGTTTATTTTCTCTCATCACAATTCTCACACATTCACTCAGCTAGTCGGACATCATAGGGGACCCACAAAAACCCCATCGTTCCAGATGCTTGCTAAACCTCCCTCTTATTCTAGGGAGAGTTCCTAGTCTTTCCAACTCATTGGCACCGCCTTCACACACTCTAGTGAGTGCCACTGTCTTAGGAACAACTTTGCTTGGTTCCACATTACTTGGGTCCACTTCCCAAGGTCATTTGTCCACTCGCTCTCCTTTACATGGAAGTAGGGGGACAACTTCCTCTCAAGGGGGAAGTACCAACCCACCTATCCCCCCTCAAGGGCCAGGTTCAAAAACCACTCACACCATGGCTGGAACTAATCCTCCATCACCATTACAGATGCCATATTTGGCCTCTCTTAACATACTAGATCTAAGAAAACTCACAAATGATCCTATATTGCATGACCCCACATGGTCTGCAATGCCTACCAAACTACCTTCAAACATCCCCAAGTTTGAAGGAAAGGAAGGGGATGACCCTGCCAACCATGTCATGACTTTCCACCTATGGTGCTCTTCCAACAGCATTATGGATGATTCCACCTGACTACAATTATTTCAATGCACACTCACTGGCCCATCAACCAAATGGTATGTAGATGAAAAATCAGGGTCCCATGCGACTTTTGAGTCCTTGGACAAAGAATTTTTTACCTTCTTCCAATTACCAATCCACCATGACAATGGTCTTGAACTACTGTCTAATTTTAAACAAACCTCAGCCACACATATCACTGATCACATTCACAAGTGGCGTAGACGACGTAGTTTGTGCAAAGATGAAACCACCAAACTACAGTGTCTTGACTGGTTTCTCAGATCACTTGTCTCTCTCCTCGGTAAAGATGTAGCTTCCACCTTCCCTCAATCAGAAGAAGAATCCATCAATAAGGCTCAACAATACGACCTCATCTATTCACAATCAGGGTAATTATACACAGTACTTCCTGATCTCCCAAAACCCATGCCATTCGGTCAAGACAAACCTGAGATGTCTCACTCATCAGACAGATTGATTGGTAATACCACGCACCAAAGTCTACAACCCCAACCACCACCAATGTATGGCACACCTCAATATCCATCTGCATATGGGGGAACCTCTTATTACCCTCCACCCCCTTATCAACAACCATACCTTGTTTCCATTCCTCCACCCATCAGTGGGCCGCTACCGACACCCACAATACACCCACCTATCCAAACAAGTTTTGGTACTCCCTCTACCTTAGCTTATACTCTAAGTACTAGCGAAAGTGCCACACCTTCCTATGTACCTTACAGATCACAACTCCCACAGAATCCGTACTTTCCATTTCCTGGTCCTCCACTGCCCATCACCCCACCACAAGGACACCCTCATGCTGGGGTGAATTTTGTTCAACCCTCTCCCATTCAACAATATCAAAATTTTGAACAGCTGAATACGGTAAATCCGAACCACCTGTCGAATAATGCCAAAAAGAAAGGAAAAAATAGAAACAATAACAACACAGGTCAAGGTGGGAATCACCCCCCAAAAAACCAACCTACTGGGGGAAACCAAAATCAAGGGAATCAGAACCCCCAGACGGGGCAATAACAACATGTGTCAAGGGAGAAATAAAAATACTATTAGAACCACATTCCCTTGTGCCTTTTGCGGTGAGTTTGGTCATTATACTCATCACTGTCCCCAAATTGTTGATTTTAAACAGATGAAAGACTCAAGAAGTGTACCACACTCTCCAACACCACCTACCCTTTAACAGGCCCCACAACAATGCATGCAACAACCACCCCCAGTCGTGATGCAGAATCCCATTCCACACCTGGGTGTGATGAACACCCAACAGGACATGAAGCCTACCCAACCACAGTTGGGATAGTACCTCAATCCAAACAATCCGACAGATGATACTATCCTCCTCACCAGTGAGGAAGAAATCCTTCTGCAAACACGTAGTCATCAATACTATGCACCCACTGAGTCTCCTCCCATTCCCCCAAAAACAATCCCAACACTAACAATACCTCCATTGGTGATTCCTTTCCCTAGCGCCGAAACACCTCTTCGCATCCCATTGTGCAAGAATGTCCACAACCCCGAGGCTAGGGTGGCTCATAATTACAGTTTGGTCGATGACTTAGCACAATCCCTAGCTACCATGTCAGTCTTATAAGTCCTTCAAACTTGTCCCACTCAGTGTAAATCATTACTTTCTGCCTTGGGGGTAGTCGACCCCACAGATACTCAACTCATCACATTTGATCTTGACAGCAGAGAACCTCGCCTTCCCACTCTAATCTCTTTTCAAATCCCAGTAAAAATTTAGAACATTACAGTTCATCGGTGCATCATCGATGAAGGTGCATCCACATGCATTATCTCCAAGTATGTATGGCCGAAACTCGGTTCCCTCGAACTCATACCATCTACCATTACCTTAAGAGATTATGAAGGATGACCATAATCTCTCGAAGGGCTCTTCCAAAATGTCCTTGTAGAACTCGGGGGCAAGACCATTCTCATCGACATTGAAGTTATCAATTCCCCACTCGATTATAATATCTTGTTCGGTCATAGCTATGTTGGCAATTTCAGTTAACAGAAAGAAAATTAGCGTATACTTGTCATTGATGGCAAGTACAGTTGTGGATGCGCAATTATCGGGTGGAGAAGAGTCAGTGACCGTAGGATCTTATTCAAATTTCCCGAAAGAATAATAGTTGTCATATCTACAGAATTTGCAAGGGAGATAAGACATCGGAGGTTTGGGGATCGGGATTTCATAACGCAAAAATCACTTGACATTGAAAACCCCGAAATCGCGATATGTGATTTCGTGATTTGATCGCAACAGTTAATCAAGCAGGGATCTGGACCGTTTATTCGTATGGACGCGTGGCAGCCTGGAGGCTTCATCGGAGAATCGACGATCGAGAGTTTGAAATATCCAAATCACTTGACATTGAAAACCCTGAAATCGCGATGTGTGATTTCGCGATTTGCTCACAACCGTTAATCAAGCAGGGATCTGGACTGTTTATTCATATGGACACGTGGTAGCCAGGAGGCTTCATCGGAGTTTCGGGGATCTGGATTTCATAAGGCAAAGTTCACTCTACAATGAAATCCTCGATTTCGCGATATGTGAAATCCCGACGGAATCTGAACCATCAGATCAACATCGACTCGACCCATGTCAACAGACCACGTCAGCTAAGCAACACGTGGCACAACCAGGTAGTGACAAGTGTCAGACAGATTCAACAATTCAGACACATACATGTAATGAATCAGAGTGACACGTGGTAGTGTTTCATATGTGTCGAATCATGTGTGATGATAGCGCAGAGGACATGTGGCATCGGAGTTTCGGGGATCGGGATTTGATATGTCAAGAACACAATGCATCAAGATCTCCGAAATCGCGAAATGCAATTTCGCGAAGTGATCACAGCCGTTGGATAAGAATGAATCTGATCCATAGATCACAGCCCTGTTCGGAGTTTCGGGGATTGGGTTTTGGTATTGACAAAAACTCTGAACATCAAACATCGCGAAATCGCGATACGCGATTTCCCGATAAGGCATATAGCCTGTGGGCCACCCAGGAGTCAGTGGAGGACAGGTGTAAGGAGTACAAAGGAAGTCGGGAATCGG
>ML852104.1:8574-19120 GCA_009831015.1 Picea engelmannii
ACATACCATGATACCTCGGACCAATTACCTCATGGAGCAAGAGTCCTCTCCGATGCAAGCCCAGGCCAGTGGTGATGGAAACTGCTACTGCTGACAGGACAAATCTGACGAAGAAGAAGAGAGATGGGCCCTCCAGGGCCATGTTCAAGTCAATCCCGCTCTCGGTACTCCATGTTTGGGACCATGTGGGCTTCGAGACATGATCTCCTAGTTATCCCTAGATATCGGGGATAACAAGTTGTAGAGTGTGGGAGGTTGAGTCTTGGTGAGGTGTAAGGTTAGGAGGGGCGCACCTCTCCTAAGAGGGGCCCACACTACATATCAAGGGTTATGTCAAAGGTTTTGGTTAGAGGGGGGGCGCAAATTCCCCCCTAAGGCGTGAGTCAAAGAGTGAGGGGGTAAGGTTTAGGAGGTAAGTTAAGTTGTGAAGTTGTTAGGTTGGGTTGGGTAGGTTAGGAGGGTCTAACTTGCTCTTTTCCACCTTAACACTTACTCAATAACTCAAAAATTACAAAAATTTGACATTCTGGCAATGTCACCTTAGCAATTAAAATTGTTGTTTTGACTGACTCTGACTCTGAGTGGACAAAGGCATAGAAAAATTCGTCCTACTGAGCTGAAACTTGGTCAATGGGTGTAGGGGGTGCGCTATTCCATTTATTTTGAGCACAAATACCCCTATCAAAAACCCAAAGACCCAGTTTTTACAATATTTGCTCAAAAAAACATTTAATTAATTAAATAATTAAAATTTAGTTAATTAAAAAAAACCTATCTAGACTCGACGAAATTCCGCGAAACTTTCTACACTGTCTGGCATGGTCATTTACATCATTCCTAAATAATAGCTACCAAAGGATGATATCATTAGAATGTCGTTCACCACTTTGGAGGAATTATTGCATGTGTGAGGGAAAAACTCATGGGAAATCAACCAGGCTAAAAAGCCCAGTTGACAACCTGAGGATAAAAAACCCTCGGTGAAAGGAACTCTCCCAATGAAAACATCCCAAGGTACCCGACCTAACTATGATCCATGCAGACTTATTACATTATTAACCCATGCAGGGGTGCGGAAATTTCGTTTACAAAAAATTTGTGCTGGAGCATCAAATGCCCAAGTAGAACCCATACAGTCTTCAACATACTTGCATCTGGTGATGCATATCATCATGGCACATGAGTTGAAACCCTAGCTGAATAGGCTGTCAACAGGGCTCATGACATACAAGGGGTCGTAGTGTCTTATTCATGGGTGCCTTTGTAGAGGGTGTGTGGTACCTTTGTCCGCAATGCACTTTTTCCAAGCCCATCATTATCCTTTTATCTTTCTTTCTTTATATTTTCTTTCATAATAGCATAAGGAGAGATTGAAGGTCACTACCCTGGCATGATGACTAGGTGGTGGCAATGTCACCTACAAATACCTAATGAAAATGAGAATGTTGCCTCATGATGAAACCCCCTTTCTCTGAACCATGCAACTGAGATTCATTGCCCTAGTTTGGTGACCAGATGATGACAATGTCATACCACTAGATATGCATGGACGTGATAGGTCGGCTTTTGATGAGACCTCCTATCCTTCAACCTACCTTTCAAGCATTTCTTTATTGTATTGTGGGTCCCCTTTATTCAAAGATAAGTGTTTTATTACTTTCTTGGGCGATCCCTGGGCGAAGCATCTGGAAGGTTTATATATGGATTTTTATTTTACCCGACACCAATCCCTCTGGGCCTTTAGCCCCTTCTTCCGATAGAATGAGGGACAACCCCTTCTTGGGTCAATACACCCTAAAATCCCAAGAGATAAGGAAATGGAGGGGAGTAATGATGGAAAATGATAAGTATGGTCGAGAATGATACAATGGCTCATTAAGAGATTTCCCAGTAGCAAACCCATTCCCAAAGAAGACCACTTACTAGGGAACAATGTCAACCACCAAGGTGAAGCAAGGCAAAAAACATAATGTCCAAGCACATATCATGAAATATAGAGAAATATAAGATACAACATAATCAAATGGCTTAAGTATTGAAATGATGCTCACCATAATGCTGACTTGTACCTCATGGAGCAAGGCCTAGTGCCTTCCGGAAGCCAATTGGTGTGGTGGATGCCATCTGTAAACTTGTGAACATCTGTGGTGGTGAATGGGTTTTCCATCTGTGCAAAGGGTACTGTTGGTCATTTACTCTCTCGGCACTCCATATCTGCAACTTGAGGGCCTCGAGACATCAGCTCCTTACTTATCCACAAAATGGGGATAACAAGTAGCATCAACCAATTCTGACGAAGTATCAACCAGGAGCTTCAACTTTGTTTCCATGGGTGTGTTCATGGATTTACATTCTAAGATGTCAAATCTCTTCAGTATTTCAACTACATACTTCCCTTGGTTAAGGAAGATCTTCTTTGGGCTCTGCCAAACTTCAAGACCTAAGAAATAATGCATCAGGCCTAGGTCTTTCATCTCAAACTCTGCAGTGAGATTCTTCTTACAATCTATGATGAACTTTTCTTCTCCTGTTAAGAATAAGTCATTCACATACATTAGCAATATAACTGGCTCATCATTCATAACCTTGAAGTAAAGGTTAGAATTAACTTTACTCTTGGTAAATCCCAAGCTCGTCAGGAAACTATCAATTCTTCCATATCAATCTCTAGGAGCTTGCTTCAACCCATACAGATCTTTATTCAACCTGCAAACATGAGTCTTTCTATATTCAACTTCAAACCCTTGTGGTTGTTCTATATACACTTCTTCTTCAATAACACAATTTAAGAAGGTTGTTTTCATATCCATTTGGTGCAACTTCTACTTCATTTTGGCTGCAAGAGCTATGATGGTTCGGATAGAAGTGTATCTGGCTATAGGAGAAATTTCTCTTCATAATCAATGCCTTCCTTTTGATAAAATCCACGAGCTACAAATCTTGCCCTATGTTTTTCAATACTTTCGTCTGCAGCATGTTTTATCTTGTATATCCATTTGGAAGATACCACATCTATGTTCTTTGGTCTGGGAACTATTTCCCATACATCATTCTTTATAATGGGCTGGTATTCTTTCATCATGGCATCCACCCATTCTTTCTTCTGAATGGCTTCTTCAAAGCAAGTAGGTTCGTTTTGTATGAGATCACACATCAAGGCCATATAATTGGAGAATGGCTTAGGTTTCTTGCTTTGTCTCATGGTTCCTTCTAGGACACCATACTTCCCTCGATCTTGAATAAGTTCCCTTGCCCAAGTTGGCTTTCTCTTGTGAGAGATCGTCTTTTGGGGAGGTTCTTGAGATTCTATCATATCATGATCTTTTGGAATCTCATCATCAGGGGTCACTGTAATTTTCTTCATAGTTTCTGCAAATCTGGGAGCTACAAGGTCTTCTTCATATACTTCTTCAAGCCAACATCTCCTTGATCTTTTGAGTGTTGTATCTTCATCAAAGGTTACATCTCTACTGATCTCAATATGATGATAACTTGGTATGTAAATTCTGAAGGCCTTAGAGACTTCACAGTATCCAACAAATATTCCCTTCTTTCTTGAAGGATCCAGCTTAGTTCTCCTTTCTTTCGAAACGTGTACAAACACTGGACAACCAAATATTTTTAGATGGCTTACTTCTGGCTTCTTTCCAAAGAACATTTCTTCGGGGGTTTTCAATCCAACTGCACTATGGGATATTATGTTTTGGACATAAACTAATGTTCTTGCTGCTTTAGCCCATAAGTGCATTGGAAGATCTTGATCATGGATCATAGTCTTCACTGCTTCCCTTATTGTTCTATTCTTTCTTTCTGCTACACCATTTTGTTGAGGATTATAGGGAGTGGTGAGCTCCCTCTTAATCCCGACATCTCTGCAAAAGATTCCAAATTCATTTGAGGTGTATTGTTCTCCATTATCTGACTTGAGTTTCTCGGTGCTCCATGTCTAGGACCTGTGGGCCTCGAGACATGATCTACTAGTTATCCCTAGGTATCGGGGATAACATCTGGCTCCAACTCGGGGACATGTGCTAACTGTAGAGCGCATGAGAACCTCATCAATCTCTGGCATAAACCTGTAGACCTGCTCACACTTGACAAGAAAGCATCAGCAACAAAAGGTGGGGTGGTATTGCCACCCCGCAAAATAATATAAGAATACATATGAGATAACCAATCAAGATGCATATATAAGGGAAACAAACAATAAATGCATACGGTATAATACACGGAATTGCCTACCTACTCATACTTACCTGTACTGTCATGTGTCTGGAGGATAGTAACTCTTGATATGTAAAGCGTTCACCAGTAATTTCAGAATTTCTCCTTCCATTGTCTCCAGGTTGAAAGAATTTGTACCCGCACAGCTTTTGATCTTGTAAGGGCCTCCCCATAAGCTGTCAAATTTCTTGTGCATGCCAGGCTTCTCTTTTCTTTTATCCCACAATAGGACAAGATCTCCTTCAGCGAAACTTATGTCCTTGGCTTTGTGGTCAAAAGTGTTCTTTACTTTTTCTTGGTTCCTTATCATTTGACCCAAGGCATTTCTTCGAGTCTCGTCTAATTCTATCAGCTGGTTTATTCTCCCTTGGATTGCTTCTGCATCTGTGTCGTATTGTTGTGCAAATCGGAGGATGGGAATTTGGAGGTTCACAGGGAGTTTTGCTTCAAGTCCATATACCAGCTCAAAAGGGGTTTTCCCTGTAGATGTCTTTGTTGTTATTCAATCTGCCCATACTGCATACTTTAATTTGCTATCCCATGATTTCTTATTTTCTTCGACAACCTTCTTCAGAATATTCATGAGATTCTTGTTGGTTGATTATGCTAGCCCATTTCCTTGTGGGTAATAGCTCGAGGAATGGGACAGGGTAATGCCATATTTGAAACAAAACTCTACCAGGGCGTAGGAACTGAAAGCTTTGGCATTATCCGTAGTGATCTTGGAAGGTATCCCAAACCTTGTTATTATCCGATCTTCTAAGAAGTTCATGACAACCTCTTCAGTGGCTTTCTTCGTAGGGATTGATTCAACCCATCTGGTGAAATAGTCTGTGGCCGTCAAGATCCATCGATATCCATTACTCGAATTGTCTTTGAACTCACCAATAAAATCCAGGCCCCACTGCTGAAAATGTGCTTCCACTACTACTGGTTTCAAACGCTAGGCTGGGAGCTTTGGCTTGCCGCTGAAGTATTGGCAAGGTTGGCAAGACCGAACGTGTTGATAAGCATCTGAGAAAAGGGTTGGCCAATAATAACCAGCCCTCAAAATTTTGTGGGCAGTGGTACGTGCAACAAAATTTCCACCGCAATACCCAGAGTGTAATTCCTTCAAGATCTTCTTTGCCTCATCTTTGTTCACACATCGAAGTATAATGCCATCGGGATTCTTCCATCCAAGCCCGTTTTCTGTTAGGCAGTATTTCATGGCCTTCAACCTCAAAGCTCTCCTCTTGTGATCTACCAAGTGGTCAGGACAAGACAAATTCTTCAGATAATAGACTATGTCAGAATACCATTCATCATGTTCTAGTTCACTGGCTATTACATTCACCTGTTCCTTGTCACCAATCTGTATGGCTTCTTGATTGCTTTCAGTCAGCATTTGGGCCAAAACTTGTCCCTTTATTATCTTGGTGGGTTTTATCTCTAAGTCATACTCTTGGATTTTCGAAACCCACTTCCCTCGGGTGCCCATACAGTTTTGTTGTGACAAAACATCCTTTACGGCTGGATACGGGACATAAGCCTTGATTTCATTATAACCGACATAATTTCTGAAGTGTTGGAGGGATTTAACCAAAGCGTAAGCCTGTTTTTCTGTGATGGTGTAGTTCAATTCTGAATCTCTCAATAATTTTCTCATAAAGGCCACGGGATGTTCAAAGTTGTCAGCATCCTTCTGCATCAATACCCCTGGGATGGTGTCCTGGGATGCAAATGAGAAAATTATGAAATCTCGTGAAAAATCAGGACTGATCAAAACTGGGGCTTGAGAGATGGTGTTTTTGATATCTTCAAAAGATTTATCAACCTCATTTCCCCATCTAAAGGCAACATCCTTCTTTAGCAGAGAACTTAAAGGTTTTATCCTTTCAGCAAAGTTAGGCACGAATCTGTAGATGAAGTTGATTTTTCCAAGAAAATATTGCAGGGCTTTTTTGTTGACTGGAGGATGGACATCTTTTATGGATTGGACTCTTTCAGGGTCAATGGAAACTCCTCCTGGTGAGGCCACGTTTCCCAATAGTTTTCCTTTGTCAATCCCAAAAACAGACTTCTTTGGGTTTAGTGAGATTCCATACTTCCTACATCGTTCAAAAACAATCCTGAGGTGGGAGAGATGGTCTTTCCTTTCTTTGGACACAACTGTGAGGTCATCTTGAAAAATTTCTATCATTTTTTGTATGAGGTCTCTAAAGGCAAAGTCCATTGCTCTTTGAAAGGTGGCACCTGCATTCATAAGACCAAATGGCATTCTCAAGTACATAAAAGTTCCCCAGGGCGTAGTAAATGCAGTCTTGAGTTGATCCTCCCTTTTGAGTAAAACTTGGTTGTATCCCGAGAATCCATCCAGCATCGACATCATTCCTGCTCCTGTGACTCGTTGAAGCAGATGTTCCATGTTTGGGAGAGGATAATTATCTTTTAACGACATCTGGTTGAGGTTACAGAAATCAACACATAAGCGGATGTCACCATTTTTCTTCCGAACAACCACTAGGTTTGACATCCAAGAAGAATACCTGATCGGAGCTATGATACCGTCGTCAACCATCTTTTCGATTTCTTTTTGTATCTGCCCAGCTAACTTCGGGTTGATGTGCCTTAACTTCTGTCGAAAAGGTTTGGCTCCCTCCACCAAGGGTATAGCATGCTGGATAACGTCTCCTCTATAGGCCTTCAATTCATCGTCGTTCCAAGCAAAGGTATCTCTGAATTCCCTGATGAGCTCCAGTATTTCCTTCCTCTCTTTCTCGGTAGTCCCCTTTCCTATCTTGACTGTTCTTGGATCCATCTCAGTACCAATGTTTAACTCCAAGGCTTCCTCAGCTTGCTTGTTGGTTCTTTTCCCCTTGAAAATGTCATGTCTGTCAAAAATATTTTCCAGAGGAATACAACCTTTCGGCAAAGTATTGTTTTGCAGGTTGATGATTTCCAAGTCCAAAATCAGCCAGTGCTCTAGATTGTCGGGAATAGAGGGTCTGAAAAGAACCTCCATTTTTCACTGATCATGAAGAGGTCCTTCGCATGGTTGCAAAGTGGAAGCCGAGACGGCCAGAGCATCTGCCACATGGTTTTCTTCTCGAGGAACAACTTCAATTGATATTCTTTTGAAGGATTTTGAAAGAGTCTGAGCTACATCTCGATACTTCTTTAACTTCTCGTTCTTAGTTGCAAACCTCATTAGAACTTTTGAAACGATGAGGTCCGAATCACCCTTCACTTCCAGGATTGTGGCTCCCTTGTCGATAGCCAGGTTGAGTCCCAGAATCAAAGCTTCGTATTCAGCCACATTGTTAGTGCAACGAAATTCCAATCTATAAGAATGATAGAAAATCTCACCTGATGGAGCTGTTAAGACTATTCCAGCGCCTGATCCGACATTCGAGTGCGATCCATCAAATTCTAATGTCCAGATTCCTTCTGTTTCCTCTACTATGTCCATATCCAATTTTCCTTCTTGAATAAACCAATCATTCAGACCGTTGTTGATACACAAGAGTTGATCATCTATCTCGTCGGGGTTTTCAACCAGTGATCCAACAAAGGGTTCATTGTAGATGGTATAATGCCCTCCTTCAGGATGAGGGATGATAGCTCTGGATTGCTCCCTATGAATGCTTCCATTTAAGTGCTTAATAAGATCGTCACAGATGATAATCCCGAATTTGTTAATGTCATCCACAACAACCACATTTATCAAGAAAGGAGCGTCAGGGCAAGAGTCGAAGGCTATCTCAAGGTCGTTAATGGCTCCCTTTACAAAATTGTCTCTGGTGTTGGCTCATGAGATTTTTAGGCCCAACTGTCGCATAACCTCTTCTGTCATTATATTGGCTTTGGCTTCTGGGTGTAGTAGACAATTGTGGAGGAGAAAATCATTGACTCGGAGGGAGACGTAAAAGGGTTTGAAATCACGATTTTTAGGGATTGGGTCTCCCACTTGATGGATAAAGAGAGAGAAGTCTTGAATGGGATTCGGGTCCAAGATTTTGTGCGACACATCCCCATCTTCTCCCTTTGGACGGGCCTTCTTCAACGGAGGTTCTTGGGAAGATATATCACTTTTAGGAGAAAGGCTCCATTTCCTTTTGGCAGGAGCTAGTTCAATTTGGAGGACACTTGGAGGCTCAGGTTCTGCCAGGGTTTCATTGCCCGGATCCCATAGTTCACAATTCATGTTTCTTTGTTCAATGTAGTCGTCAAAATCAAGATTTCTCTCAATATGAAAGGCCATATCTTGTGCTTCTTCCAAAGTTGTTGGTGATCGGTCCCTAACTTCGAATTGCAAGGTTCCTTCTAGGGATGACAGGTATTGATCGATGATAGCTTGTTCTGAACCAACTTTTGACCGGATCTTTTTGAGGACAAGGTTGAACCTATCAGTGAAGTCTCTTGTACTTTCACAAGGTCCTTTGCAAATGTTGTATTACTGGGAACAAAGGTCTTGTGAGTGTTCCTTGTCACACCACCTTACTTTAAAGGCCTTTTGCAGCTCTTCAACGTTTTTTATGCTTCTTTCAGGGAGTTGACCAATCCATCCCTTAGCTTTTCCTATAAGAGAGCTTGCAAAGAGTTTCATAAAAACGTCAGGGTGATCTTGACCATCCAGGTGAAAGTCAAAACTGTCGCAAAACTGGGTCCAATGTGAATTTCCCAAAGTTTCCTTTTCTGAAAAGAAAGGTAGCCAAGAGTTTGCATCTGTAGGCAAATCATGTACTCCACCTTGGATGTTGCTAAAATCAAAGCAGTTATAACTCTCTGGGTGAGACCATTTATGAGGATTTGGATTGACTGGAGGCACAGGGTTTGTTATAGTGGTGGTTGTCACAATAGTGGGATTTGAATACAATTTTCCACTACGAGTAGTCATATTTAAAGGAAGTCTCTTTCCAAAAGTGACTTGACAACAGGTGAATTAGCAGGAGGCTTCCTTCTGAAAGCTAGAGGAGGGTTATTGAACCTCCTTTTGGTTTGTGGAGTCGCCAGATAGTTTCCCTGAAACTACCAAAGAATAGAGGGAAAAGAATGTAGTGGAGTCGCCAGGTAAGCTTGTAAGAAAGGACTTCTGAGGCAAGGCTTACCAAAGGTTTGTCGTTGAGGAAGGTTGACTCAGTGTTCCCCGACAGCGGCGCCAAAATGTTATCGCTCAGTTTATAGTCAAGGTCAAGTAGCTAGAAGGTAGGGACCAAACTGGCGTAACAGGAGCTTCCCCACCCACTGTCACCTCGATGGGGGGCTCTTTCTATTTAGGGTGGCTAGACCCAAGGGAGATGTCCCTAGTAATCTGGGGTTCTGAAGGACAAAGGTTCTAAAGGATCAGGATGAGTTTTCCCTTCACAGATTACTGCCAAGAGGATATTCAAAGAGAATATAAACCACAGAATGGGCACCTGTTTGCAAGACAAGGCAACAGTAAAGCTAAAATGTGCAACAGTGGTTAGTACTTCATAAATTAATGACTATCAACAATTAATATATATATGAGCATAAATAATAGTAGTTATTGACGAAGTCAATGATTGCAATAAAGGCTATGGCTTATAATACTACTTCTCAATAACATCGGAGATGATATAGCATTCAATGTATAAAATCAATCCTTGAACTATCACAACGCATTAAATATGCTCACATATAAGGTTGTTGCGTCAAGCCTACTAGAGGTGACGTTAGCCTTGTTCTAGGTTAGTTTGGTAGACAATGAGGTGAACGTTTTGCAAAGTAGGCTAATGGATATTACCAACACTTCAATATCTATCATTAGATGACCTAGCCGCAACTTTTATACCAGCCAAAGTTTCAAAATAGGCATGATGTCATCATCATAATTAGGGTTAGTGAGACGTTAGGGTTAGTAGGGTTTGAAATTTGAGAAGTTTAAAAGATTTGTTTTGACACAAAAGACTCGACGTTGGATAATTAGACTAGTGCCTTAGGGTATAATGGAGTCAAGGAGCAAGGCTAAAGTCTCAGGAGAATCCAAATTTAAGGACAAGAGGGTTAGGCTTTCTAGTGCTGCAATGGCAGGGCCACAAAGTCAAAACCCTAAGGGGAGGAGGCTCATTCCGGTGTTGCTTAAGCAAGGCCTCATGCTCCTCCCTCTTTCCTTAAAACTCTTTGGAAAAAACGACTAGCTTCAAAACATAAATCTAGGGATGAAAAGTGTTGTCGGGCCAAGGCTTTTCAAACCCTAAGAGTCAAACCCTAGGTGTAAAATCAATTAGGCCTAGGATGTCTTCTTTCTTCAATTTATGTTTCAAAACTAACTCAGAAAAAGGGGAATTAGTGTAGCAATGGCTAGGCTATATTCTCC